>CM064508.1:49952332-50060664 GCA_032716605.1 Paralithodes platypus | reverse complement strand
AATATTGACCTTATTTTTAACCTTGACCTTTGACCTTAACCTTTTAGTCAAATTGAACATTTCCTTTTGACTGAACTTCGTATTGACCAAATGTATATACCTGTGAAATTTGGTGAAAATCCATCGAGCGGTCTAGGAAGACTTTCCGGACGGACGATGACGACGACAGACAAGCTGATTGATGGTGCACAGTATACGGGCGGGATCTATGGGCGCGATACCACTCTACTTCGCAGAGTTGATAATCTAGTCTTTGGTTTCTTAACAGTCCCACTTCTTCTGGGGGAATTCACTTGCGCTGGGAACGTATTACATCACAATTAAGAGAAATGTGGCATTTTTTTAAATTGCAGTAGCTAAAGCCTGTAATAATTAGTCCCAGTGCCACAAGCAGAATCATAACTGTTCTGGAAGAGGAAGGTCTTAAGCTGTCCTTAAAAAGATTAAATGGAATTCAACTGTCTCAGCGGGTACAGTTTCTAGCACTGCACTTCCTTGTTGACAGGGCTAGGGTGTGCACTTGTTACAGGGACTTAATTACCCATATTTCAATTACACCTAACGCAATGTGGATCACGTGGCGGTATAAACAAAGACATTTGGCGACTTGGGTGACAAATCCAAACGATGGTAAGCGCCATCGCGCACATTTTTTTTTTTTAAAGGATACCACTATACTGACCGTAATACATTTTTTGTTTAAAGGATAACACTATACTGACCCTAATAACATTTGTTAGTGGATAGGAATTAATTCGACATTGGCAAATTGGTTGAAAAGCATTCAAAGCACAGTAACATTTTCGACTAAACAGGTTCCGAGCGAAATTAGCAACAAACTGTTTTTTGGGCACTTACCATCGTTCGGATAAGCCACCCCTCATACACCTTATGGTAAATATACTGTATACAGTAGTAACTACTATCTTACAATATTGTAAGAAACCTGTTATTTATTTACTGTACAGTACATAAATTTAATCATGGATACGGTGATGAAATAGAAACAGGATTCTCAATATATAGCCCCAAATGGGTCAACAATTATTCCACAATTAATTTACAAAGTGTCCTAACAAAGTAGAGCCTTGTCTATTTAATACCTAACCAAGAACTTCATTCCCACCACGAGGTACAACCACCCTCATCTTGTAACTGACCTAAAATCTTTCACGTGATAAATTGTGTTATAACAAATATTATTCACATACAGCATAAATTGTGTTATAACAAATATTATTCACATACAGCATAAATTAGGGGAAACAAATATACTTGAACATTCACCAGCTGCTAGTAGGGATTAGAAACCCTGTCTTTGAAATGTGAGCTAAGGAAGCTACCTACTGTATGCTCCACTCTGGTACTTTAATTAATTTCTTTAGGAGGTGTTTATTATTGCAATCCACGGTAGGAGAAATGTGAAGTTGGAAGAAGCTGTATATCAAAGCTTGCGCATATTTTGAGGCCTTGCTTACCGTATAATGTTGTTGTTTTTGTTGTTGTTGGTAGTTGTGTTGTTGTTAAGGATGGTGGTTGTAGTGGTAGTGGTGTTGGTTGTGGTGGTAGTGGTGGTATATGTTGGTAATGGTACTGGTGGTGTTGGTTGTGGTGGTAGTGGTAATATGTTGGTAGTGGTGGTGTTGGTTGTGGTGATAGTGGTGATGTTGGTTGTGGTGGGAGTGGTAATATGTTGGTTGTGGTGGTTGTGGTAATATGTTGGTTGTGGTGGTAGTGGTAATATGTTGGTTGTGGTGGTAGTGGTAATATGTTGGTTGTGGTGGTAGTGGTAATATGGTGGTAGTGGTGGTGTTGGTTGTGGTGGTAGTGGTAATATGTTGGTTGTGGTGGTTGGTTGTGGTGTTAGTGGTAATATGTTGGTTGTGGTGGTATTGGTAATATGTTGGTTGTGGTGGTATTGGTAATATGTTGGTTATGGTGGTAGTGGTAATATGTTGGTTGTGGTAGTAGTGGTAATATGTTGGTTGTGGTGGTAGTGGTAATATGTTGGTTGTGGTGGTAGTGGTAATATGTTGGTTGTGGTGGTAGTGGTAATATGTTGGTTGTGGTGGTAGTGGTAATATGTTGGTTGTGGTGGTAGTGGTGATGTTGGTTGTGGTGGTAGTGGTGATGTTGGTTGTGGTGATGTTGGTTGTGGTTGTGGTGGTGTTGGTTGTGGTGGTAGTGGTAATATGTTGGTTGTGGTGGTGTTGGTTGTGGTGGTACAAAGGAGTACAAAGGAAATCAAGCAACAACAGATCTAGTGACCCTTCTAGGTTGCTTGTCCTCCAAAACACTGAGGATCAAGTGTCCAAACAGTGGTTTAGAGTGGGTAAGGGAACATTGGAAAGGGAACTACTGCCCTGCCACTAACGTGGCAGGACTAGGAAGTTAGTAGGGGACATATGGGTTAGTAACTGAGGGGAGGATAAAGTTATTCATTTACAAACGCAGTCAGTCGCGGGTTTGATGCGAGATATTTGTCTAGGCGGAATTTAAATGAATCAACGGTGCTGCAGTCTATACCGTCTCGGGGAAGCCCATTCCACAAGTTGACAACTCGATTGAAGAAGAAATTCTTAGATTCGTGCGAGTTAAAAGATTACCAATAATTTTGCAACCGTTTCCCCGCGTGTAATTAGATTGGTCGATAGTGAAGTACTTACTACAGTTCATATTGTCGATGCCTTTGATGATTTTGAACACTTGAATTAAGTCGCCTCTTAATCTGCGCTGGGTTAAAGGAAATAGATTTAATTCTCTAAGACGCTCTTCGTATGGTTTGTTCTTTAGGCTAGGTATCATTTTGGTAACTCTACGTTGAACTCGTTCTAGCTTGTTTATATCTTTTTGGTAATAAGGGCACCAGGATTGAACGCAGTATTCCAGAAGAGGGCGGACTAAGGAATTGTAAAGGGTTAGGATAACTTCTTTGGATTTATGCTCAAATGACCTGCCTATAAAGCCAATTATTTTGTTTGCCTTCTTAACAACTTCTGAACATTGTTGACTCGGTGGTAGTGGTGATGTTGGTTGTGATGGTAGTGGTAATATGTTGGTTGAGGTGGTAGTGGTAATATGTTGGGAGTGGTGGTAGTGATAATATGTTGGTTGTGGTGGTAGTGGTAATATGTTGGTTGTGGTGGTAGTGGTAATATGTTGGTTGTGGTGGTGGTGGTAGTGGCGATGTTGGTTGTGGTGGTAGTGGTAATATGTTGTTGTTGTTGTTGTTGTTTTTCCCCAAGCTGCCTGGCCGAACAGCCCCAAGGCCCCGAGCAAGGCCAAGGCCACAACCGAGCGCCCCCACAGAACCCTCCCTGCCGACCACAATAAAGCCTGGGTGACCGAAGCCACTCCATGGCGGGGAGCTGAGGAAGGTGCGGAAACGCCCGGGAAACCAAAGCCCCACCCAGGGCCCTGTGCCCTCAGCAATTATGAAGAGAAAGTTGAGGGGCAAAGGAAAGATGGGACGCTTTGGCTTCCAATCTTGGTAGATTAGGAGGTCAATCCACGCAAGAGACGCCGCCACTTGAGATCTAGAAAATATATAAGTAAAAGGAACAGTCAGAGTAAGCTATGGGTATGGCAGAGATCGCTCAGTTCTCACTCTGATAGACCAGCCCATCACCACATGACTAGAACCCAATCCTCTCAGCATCAGCTAGGAAAGGCCCTAGAAAGCCGCCTTTGGCGGGGGGGATAGCTCCCCTATTTCAACCCTTTTCGGGGTTGGGCACCCGCCAGTGGTAATATGTTGGTTGTGGTGGGAGTGGTAATATGTTGGTTATGGTGATAGTGGTAATATGCTGGTTGTGGTGGTAGTGGTAATATGTTGGTTGTGGTGGTAGTGATAATATGTTGGTTGTGGTGGTAGTGGTGATGTTGGTTGTGGTGGTAGTGGTAATATGTTGGTTGTGGTGGTAGTGGTGGTGTTGGTTGTGGTGGTAGTGGTAATATATTGGTTGTGGTGGTAGTGGTGGTGTTGGTTGTGGTGGTAGTGGTGATGTTGGTTGTGGTGGTAGTGGTAATATGTTGGTTGTGGTGGTAGTGGTAATATGTTGGTTGTGGTGGTAGTGGTAATATGGTGGTAGTGGTGGTGTTGGTTGTGGTGGTAGTGGTAATATGTTGGTTGTGGTGGTAGTGGTAATATGGTGGTAGGGGTGGTGTTGGTAGTGGTGGTGTTGGTGTTGTTCTTCTTGGTAGTGGTGGTGGTGGTTGTAGTGGTAATATGTTGGTTTTGGTGGTAGTGGTAATATGTTGGTTGTGGTGGTAGTGGTAATATGTTGGTTGTGGTGGTAGTGGTAATATGTTGGTTGTGGTGGTCGTGGTGGTGTTGGTTGTGGTGGTAGTGGTGGTGTTGGTTGTAGTGGTAGTGGTTATGTTGGTTGTGGTGGTAGTGGTAATATGTTGGTTGTAGTCGTAATATGTTGGTTGTGGTGGTAGTGGTAATATGTTGGTTGTGGTGGTAGTGGTAATATGTTGGTTGTGGTGGTAGTGGTGATGTTGGTTGTGGTGGTAGTGGTAATATGTTGGTTGTGGTGGTAGTGGTAATATGTTGGTTGTGGTGGTAGTGGTAATATGTTGGTTGTGGTGGTAGTGGTAATATGTTGGTTGTGGTGGTAGTGGTAATATGTTGGTTGTAGTGGTAGTGGTAATATGTTGGTTGTGGTGGTAGTGTTAATATGTTAGTTGTGGTGGTAGTGGTGATGGTTGTGGTGGTAGTGGTGGTGTTGGTAGTGGTAATATGTTGGTTGTGGTGGTAGTGGTAATATGTTGGTTGTAGTGGTAGTGGTGATATGTTGGTTGTGGTGGTAGTGGTAATTTGTTGGTTGTGGTGGTAGTGGTGATGTTGGTTGTGGTGGTAGTGGTAATATGTTGGTTGTGGTGGTAGTGGTAATATGTTGGTTGTGGTGGTAGTGGTAATATGGTGGTAGTGGTGGTGTTGGTTGTGGTGGTAGTGGTGGTGTTAGTTGTGGTGGTAGTGGTGATGGTTGTGGTGGTAGTGGTGGTGTTGGTAGTGGTAATATGTTGGTTGTGGTGGTAGTGGTAACATGTTGGTTGTAGTGGTAGTGGTGATATGTTGGTTGTGGTGGTAGTGGTAATTTGTTGGTTGTGGTGGTAGTGGTGATGTTGGTTGTGGTGGTAGTGGTAATATGTTGGTTGTGGTGGTAGTGGTAATATGTTGGTTGTGGTGGTAGTGGTAATATGGTGGTAGTGGTGGTGTTGGTTGTGGTGGTAGTGGTGGTGTTGGTTGTGGTGGTAGTGGTAATATGTTGGTTATGGCGGTAGTGGTGATATGTTGGTTGTGGTGGTGATGGTTGTGGTGGTGATGGTTGTGGTGGTGATGGTTGTGGTGGTAGTGGTAATATGTTGGTTGTGGTGGTAGTGGTAATATGTTGGTTGTGGTGGTATTGGTAATATGTTGGTTGTGGTGGTAGTGGTAATATGTTGGTTGTGGTGGTAGTGGTAATATGTTGGTTGTGGTAGTAGTGGTAATATTTTGGTTGTGGTGGTAGTGGTAATATGTTGGTTGTGGTGGTAGTGGTAATGTGTTGGTTGTGGTGGTAGTGGTGATGTTGGTTGTGGTGGTAGTGGTAATATGTTGGTTGTGGTGGTAGTGGTAATATGTTGGTTGTGGTGGTAGTGGTAATATGTTGGTTGTGGTGGTAGTGGTAATATGTTGGTTGTGGTGTTAGTGGTAATATGTTGGTTGTGGTGGTAGTGGTAATATGTTGGTTGTGGTGGTAGTGTTAATATGTTAGTTGTGGTGGTAGTGGTGATGGTTGTGGTGGTAGTGGTGGTGTTGGTAGTGGTAATATGTTGGTTGTGGTGGTAGTGGTAATATGTTGGTTGTAGTGGTAGTGGTGATATGTTGGTTTTGGTGGTAGTGGTAATTTGTTGGTTGTGGTGGTAGTGGTGATGTTGGTTGTGGTGGTAGTGGTAATATGGTGGTAGTGGTGGTGTTGGTTGTGGTGGTAGTGGTGGTGTTGGTTGTGGTGGTAGTGGTAATATGTTGGTTATGGCGGTAGTGGTGATATGTTGGTTGTGGTGGTAGTGGTAATATGTTGGTTGTGGTGGTAGTGGTAATATGTTGGTTGTGGTGGTAGTAGTGGTGTTGGTTGTGGTGGTAGTGGTAATATGTTGGTTGTGGTGGTAGTGGTAATGTGTTGGTTGTGGTGGTAGCGGTGGTGTTGGTTGTGGTGGTAGTGGTGGTGTTGGTTGTGGTGGTAGTGGTAATATGTTGGTTGTGGTCATAGTGGTGATATGTTGGTTGTGGTGGTAATGGAGTAATGGTAATATGTCGGTTGTGGTGGTAGTGGTGATGTTGGTTGTGGTGGTAGAGGTGGTGTTGGTTGTGGGGGTAGTGGTGGTGTTGGTTGTGGTGGTAGTGGTGGTGTTGGTTGTGGTGGTAGTGGTGGTGTTGGTTGTGGTGGTAGTGGTAATATGTTGGTTGTGGTGGTTGTGGTGGTGTTGGTTGTGGTGGTAGTGGTAATATGGTGGTAGTGGTGGTTTTGGTTGTGGTGGTAGTGGTAATATGTTGGTTGTGGTGGTAGTGGTAATATGTTGGTTGTGGTGGTAGTGGTGGTATTGGTTGTGGTGATGTTGGTTGTGGTGGTAGTGGCAATATGTTGGTTGTGGTGGTAGTGGTAATATGTTGGTTGTGGTGGTAGTGGTAATATATTGGTTGTGGTGGTAGTGGTAATATATGTTGGTTGTGGTGGTAGTGGTGGTGTTGGTTGTGGTGGTAGTGGTAATATGTTGGTTGTGGTGGTAGTGGTGATGTTGGTTGTGGTGGTAGTGGTAATTATGTTGGTTGTGGTGGTAGTGGTAATATGTTGGTTGTGGTGGTAGTGGTGATGTTGGTTGTAGTGGTAGTGGTAATATGTTGGGTGTGGTGGTAGTGGTAATATGTTGGTTGTGGTGGTAGTGGTGATGTTGGTTGTGGTGGTAGTGGTAGTATGTTGGTTGTGGTGGTAGTGGTAATATGTCGGTTGTGGTGGTAGTGGTGATGTTGGTTGTGGTGGTAGTGGTAATATGTTGGTTGTGGTGGTGGTGGTAATATGTTGGTTGTGGTGGTAGTGGTAATATGTCGGTTGTGGTGGTAGTGGTGATGTTGGTTGTGGTGGTAGTGGTAATATGTTGGTTGTGGTGGTGTTGGTGGTGGTTAGTTGTGTGTTGGTTGTGGTGGTAGGGGTAATATGTTGGTTGTGGTGGTAGTGGTAATATGTTGGTTGTGGTGGTAGTGGTAATATGTGGGTTATGGTGGTAATGGTAATATGTTGATTGTGGTGGTAGCTGTGGTGTTGGTTGTGGTGGTAGTGGTGGTGTTGGTTGTGGTGGTAGTGGTGGTGTTGGTTGTGGTGGTAGTGGTGTTGGTTGTGGTGGTAGGGGTAATATGTTGGTTGAGGTGGTAGTGGTAATATGTTGGTTGTGGTTGTAGTGGTAATATGTTGGTTGTGGTGGTAATGGTAATATGTTGATTGTGGTGGTAGTGGTGTTGTTGGTTGTGGTGGTAGTGGTGATGTTGGTTGAGGTGGTAGTGGCAATATGTTGGTTGTGGTGGTAGTGGTAACATGTGGTTGTGGTGGTAGTGGTAATATGTTGGTTGTGGTGGTAGTGGTAATATGGTGGTAGTGGTGGTGTTGGTTGTGGTGGTAGTGGTGGTGTTGGTTGTGGTGGTAGTGGTAATATGTTGGTTATGGTGGTAGTGGTGATATGTTGGTTGTGGTGGTGATGGTTGTGGTGGTGATGGTTGTGGTGGTAGTGGTAATATGTTGGTTGTGGTGGTAGTGGTGATGTTGGTTGTGGTGGTAGTGGTAATATGTTGGTTGTGGTGGTAGTGGTAATATGTCGGTTGTGGTGGTAGTGGTGATGTTGGTTGTGGTTGTAGTGGTAATATGTTTTGTGTGTGTGTGTGTGTGTGTGTGTGTGTAAGAGAGAGAGAGAGCGAGAGAGATAGAGTGTGATAAAAACACGTAATTGAGATAGAGATTGATGGTATATTTGTTATATATGTTTATAACTCACCAAATAAAACATTACAAAGGCACACACCTTGACCTGGTTCGATCCCAGCCAAGGCGAACATTTAGTGGGTGTGGTAGTACGTCCTAGCGTGTTTCAATTGCTCGCACCCAGTCGGAGGACACCTCGACGACGTAAACAGACTAATAACACGCATAACAAGCCACTCCAACAGCTTCCTCTCCCTCCAACACACCTTCTCCCCTCTCTACACTTCAGAATATAGGAAAAGTAGAAAGTAGCTACGAGGTGCTGTTGTAAAGGTTCATCCCTCAATACCTTCACCTGACCTGACCTGACACAATAGGCCTAGGTACTAAGCATAATATATATATATATATATATATATATATAATGATGTTGTGTATGTCTGTGTGTGGTAACCCATATGATTAACTCATTTATCATATGAATATATGTAGGCTATGTATATTTAATATCAGGCACATACCCCATAGCTGGGGGTGGCCGACTCGAGACAGAGCCCGCACAGGGACAACACAACACATCATTAAAAAAAAAAATCTCTATATATATATATATATATATATATATACTGTATATATATATATATATATATATATATATATATATATATATATATATATATATTCACATCTAGGTTGCCCAGGAGAAGATCCAGAGACCAAGGATCACTAAGGGCCTCCAGCACTCCCCCAGCTTCAGACCTCCCGGAGAGGTTCCGGTCTCAGCAGGCAGACACGCAGCGGAACACACCACAATGCCTGCCTACCTCACATCCAGGCATGACCCTTCATATATACCGGCTCCTATAGATAGACAAATGGATAGATAGATGCACAGATAGTCATATGGATAGATAGATAGATAGCCAGATAGATAGATAGACAGATAAATAGATAGCCAGATAGATAGATAAACAGATGGCTGGATAGATAGAGAGATGGATAGATAGACAAATGGATAGCTACCTAGCTAGTTAGATAGATAGATAGACAGATAGTTTGCTAGACAGATGGATAGATAGATAGTTATACATATAAACAGCTGGATAGATAGATAGATAGCTAAGTAGATATATAGATAGTTTGCCAACACCACACACCCGCCCCTGTCAACAGAGATAAGCACCAATGTGTATTAAGGGGGGTCACCGTTTTTTTTTATCTTTCTCTTCTTTTCTCTCTTTCTCTGACTTGTATCCATTTGGCCCCATTCGGCCAACTGTTTTAAGACGTTTATCCCCATCCAGGTGTCGATTTTTTCATGGCGAACGAAAGCGAGCCAGCATTGTATGGAGAAATCCGGCTTCGCCGGAGAAATTTTTCTATCGAAAAATATACAAATTTAGCTTGCTGTAAAACAAAAAAAATTATATGCGTCGCTACCGCTCGCCAGGAAAATATTGACACCTGGATGGGGGTAAAGGTCTTAAAACAGTAGGCTGAATGGGGCCGATGGATACAAGCCAAAGAAAGAGGGAGAGAAAGAGAAAAAAAAAACGGTGACCCCCCTTAGCCCTTCCACGCATGTGTGGATGCAGGGGTTGCTGATCAGCAATCAGAAATAGTTCTCTCAATCTTATAATTACTTCTCCAAAATTAGTTTTCTGCCCACAGCTAACTTAAAGACAACTGCAGAGGTTGAAGTAACTAAACTAAGGGTTGCTAGACACCCCTGATGGTCACACAGGCTTTAAAGTATCCCAGACAAGGCTCAAATCGCGTCCAGTGCGTCAAAGGGTTAAGGGAACCACCTAATTGCTTTTCACTATTTATATTTTTTCTTTCTTTGGGTTGTATCCATTCGGCCCCTTTCAGCCTACTGTCGATTTTTTCGCGAGCCAGCATTGTTTGGAGATATCTGGCTTCGCTGGAGACATTTTTCTATCGAAAAATGTACACATTTAGCTTGCTGCCCTTCCTCTCTCAGTATTCTCGGTGTCTCTTTTTCTTTTGCTCTCTCTTGGAAAGACCATATTAACAGTCTTGCCATGGCAGCCTCCCAGAAGCTGGGTGTGCTTAACCGCCTCAAGGGGTTCTTTACCCCTGCACAGCTTCTTGCTCTGTACAGGGGCACAGTGAGTCCATGTATTGAGTATTGTTCACACGTGTGGGGAGGACCCTCTCACACAGCACTTCTAGACATAGTAGAAAAGAAAGCCTTCCGTCTCATTAACTCACGTCCACTCACCAATTTTCTGCAGTCTCTCTCTCTTCTCCGCAATGTTGCATCTCTCTCACTATTCTACCGCTATTGCAATAATCAGTGTTCCTCAGAGCTCTCTCAGTGTATACCACCCCCTCTTCGTAGAGCACGTAAATCCTGTCTTGCAACACAAAGTTACACAATCCCACCCCTACTCTGTGTAACTCTCCAACCCAAGAGTGAAACATTATTCTCAGTCTTTCTTCTATTCAACAGCTGAGCTCTGGAACTCTCTCCCAGAATCAGTCTTTCCTTCTTCCTATGACATAAATTGCTTCAACTCTGTGTGTCCATGGCATTTTGGCTCGAACATCCCTTGATGTTGGCCCTGTCACTCTTTTAACTCTGGAGGAGGCACTCACTACAGGCAATTCTGCCTTTTGTCTCCCTCACTCACATAGACAAAAAAATCTTCATCCAAAATATGCTGGGTCGCTATTGCTCGCCAGGAAAAAAAATCGACACCTGGATGGGGATAAACGTCTTACAACAGTAGGCTGAATGGGGCCAAATGGATAAAACCCAGAAAGAGAGAGAGAGAGAGAGAGAAATAGAGAGAAATAGAGAACAAGAGCGAGGTGGAATTCCCTTAAGAAGCCACATCATTATAAAAGGGCAGTCAGTGTTCATAGTCAGAGCACAGAGCTTTCCTTGTGTATACCCTAACATATATATAACTTGCTTGGTGGCTCTGTTTGTAGTGTTATATCTACCTATCTATCTATCTATCTACTTATCTATCTGTCTGTCTATCTATCTATCTATCTATCTGTCTGTCTATCTACTGTATCTATCTGTATGGATTATTAATATTTTCTGACAAATATGTAAAAAGCATACCTTGTATCTTTTTATGAAATAAAATTATGACTGACTGACCAACTATCTATCTATCTAGCTATCTATCTATCTAGCTATGTATTTATCTATCTATGTATTTATCTATCTATTTAATTACTTATTTATTGAAGTGTATATTTATTTATGTATTCATTTATTATAGAAAGATAGACAGAGAGATAGATAAACAGATAGATAAACGTATGGATAGATACATAAACAGATTGATAGATGGATAGAAATATAGATAGATAGATAGATAGAATGATAGAAAGATAGATAGACAGATAGAAAGAGCGATTGATAAACAGATAGATAGATAGACAGGAAGCTAGACACACAGATGAACAGGTAGATAGATAAACAGATAGATATATAGATAGATACACAGATAAGTAGATGAACAGATAGACAAATAAACAAATAGATAGATAGACAGACAGAGAGATAGATAAACAGACAGATAGATTGATAGACAGACGGATAGATACACAGACAAATAGATAGACAAACGGATAGATAGATAAACAGTTATATAAATAACTTATATACAGTTAGATAGATAGATAGACAGACGGATAGATAGAAGAAAAGATAAACAGTTAGATAGATAGACAGATACACAGATAGATAGATAGACAGATAAACGGATAGATAGATAGACAAATAGCTATATAGACAATGGAACCACTCATATCAGCTAACAGAGATCCATTGTTCAGGGTTCCCGGACATCTCAACCAGTAGACCATTTCAACCAGTAGCTCTCAACCAGTGCCAAATCAACCAAGACCAACCAAACCAGTGCCAAAATATAGTACTAACCTAACCTAACCTAACCGTATTGGTTGATTTGGTACTGGTTGAGAGCTACTGGTTAAAATGGTCTACTGGTTGAGTTGTCCAGTACTAGGGAATACTAACTTGGCTGGTGGGGCAGATTTGTAACCCTTTGTAAAATGCCCCAGAACAAGAAGCCCACCACAGAAGCCACGAGCGAACACCACACAGAAACACCCGGAAGAAAGGTCCACAGAACGAAAGGACCAGCTGACCGAGCCCGCCATTCCAGGCAGGCCCAAGCCCGCAGGGCTAAACAGCTCCAGGACACACCCATTTACCTTTTCTAAAACCGACCATTTTCCACACCTCACGTACACTAACCCCTCGTGTCCTACACTTATTAACTAAAAGATGATGAACAGGAATATACATTCATATTAAAAACACCCATGCCTGTCCCGACGTTGAGCCAATGCCAACACATCAGACAGCCATAATTATATCTATGTATGTTCTTGCATCCGAGAAGTAGATGTTATATATCTTAGAAGTTAAAGCACCCACGCTGTCCCTAGATCTCTTATATCATTTTCCATGACGAGTATAGATATATGTAACCCGTGCTCAGTCGCCCCTTGCATTGCTCCTCTAGTAACTAAGTATTAATATTAACATTCCCTAACATCTTGTCTTGCCAGACTAAGCTTCTGAAGACCCATCCCCCCATAAATCTATGTATGCAACCCTCAGGTTAAGTATTTTTATCCGCCATTGTGTTCACCTTTTTCCATTTACTTTCCACAATTGTCATACGTCTTCCCCTTGCCTCCTTCGTATCCACAGTCCACACTACGCCAATTTACTTCGTGTCTTACACCTCTTACCCCAACCAGAGATTATATAAGATAACCTGGTTATCAGTATCTGTCATAAGTACCCCGAAACAATAACTAAGTACCCCTACGAACTGCCACTGTGGTTGGTATTTTATATTTAATAGAAAACGCAGTTCCCAGGGCCAACTAATAGTATCCATAACCCTCTGACTGATCACATAACTCTATCTTTTCCAGACTCATATACCACCCCATAGTTGCATTCCCCGGTAGCATTTGGCTAACGTATTCTACTGCCTTTTCAAACTTCCATATCAATTGTAGCCTAATGCCACCCCCACGCCCAGGGACCTTAGGGGCAAAATTTCCCTGTAGCCCTTGAACTCTCCCCCCCCCTCTCATTAAGACACCCGCGCTTCTCGACTCTTGTCCGACCTAGCCTCTCTCTCATACCTCTTGAAGATCCTTGAATTGTCCGTTACTAACGCTCTCCAACCTTTTATATATATACTCCTATCCAGCCTACCTTCACTTAGTAGGCCAGAACAACATTAGAACTTTACTAGCCCCTTGCATGCCATCTATTCTCTTACAACACATTCACAACCCTGCACCCAATGGTCGTCGGTGCGAGGCTAGCCGCCCCGCCAGTAACTAACTTCTATTGTCATACTTCCAGATAAATGTGGCAGAGTTAGCAACCCAGTCTCCACCATATCCAGCAAACCCTACAATTAACAACCAGCCGAGTAAAACCAGCTAGCTAAGGCACCTTCGGTTTTGGTATTAAAGACACTCACATCTGTCTCATACACAGAGGGTTATTACAAACACTGGTGATATGGCAAGCCCCTAGCCACAGCCGCCGGACGACTATATCAGAGAGGGCGCCCAGCTCCCCCTTTTTGCCCACCCGAGGAGGGAGACCCCCACCCCCGCGGAGGTATACCTGGCCCCTGTTTTGACTCTCGAGTCATTGCCAGGTAGCACAGGAATTCTTCCTATCAATGAACTAACCATGAATGACTAACACCTTTACTAACCTCTATTACCTCACAATAAACCATTTACCTTTCTTGCATGCTCTGATCACTAAATTAGCACCTCAGCTATACCATAGAATGAAGATTGCACAATCTAGAGAGACACTCCTATCACAGCTGTCCCCATCCTCCTCGCAAAGTAGATCCAGTCTCTCTCCCCTAAATACGTCCAGTATAGCCAAAATAGTACCTCTTACTAAGGCTCAGTTATATGAAAATATAAAGGCTTCCTATCGCCCTGTGCCACAACAGTAAATACCATCTTACCTAGTCCCCATATCTATTGAGAGCTCAATTAAGTCCATAAGACTCGAGATCCTACTGTCTGCAGGGTCCAGAACCGAGCCTATAAATCTACCTCCCGCCCCCAGTCAAATCAGTTGAAAGCTAGACACCAACCAGTGGTCACTACCCTGCAGTTTACCTCTAGCTCTGCCCTTGTGTTGTTCCGGAGTTGAGAGATTCCAGATCCGGCAGACTCCGTGGCAGAGAAGACTGATAGAAGCATCTGTCCATGTACAAGTCCTAACGTGCACCTTATAACCTTCACACAAATTCGTGGGTATATAAGTGTGTAGCCAGCAACGATCATCAAGAGATCCGACTTGAGAACTTCCTACATTTTGGACCATCTGGGACGGCCGAGGAACCAGTCGTTAGCCCCCAACATCACCGGAAGCAAGATAACCAGGACCAGATCTACCCATACTATTCAAGATTCATGTTACTAGTACTAAGTGTTATAGTACTAGCTTGATACGCACCTATTAACTTTCTATAAAGTGGCTAAGACCTTGCCCAGTGTAATTCATATTTAACCATTCCATTTGGGACGTACTAAGCGATCAGTGTTTTTTATTAACAGGCGACCTTGACTCTCGTAATTACCTTATTCAGATATTAAAACTCTAGTGATATCTAACGTTCGCCCACTGATTCGTGTTCTACATATTTCTGCCTTAAGAATATCAAACTTAGTTCAGTACCCCCATGAGGTTGCTAGAGATTTCCGTGTTCTATAATATACGCGTCTAATCCTAACTGTGAGTTGCTACGTGGGCACGCGACCAGCCAGCAAGAGGTAAAGTCAGTGACAGTGAATTATACGAATATATTGAGGTCTTCCAGTAAAATATAAACTTGCTAATTAAACCCGTGATCAGAAGAATATACCTGAACGTTGGAAGTGGGAGACTAGGCTCCATCCAAATCCGCAAATGCTAGCAGTTCCCTTCTATCATTTGTTTTGTGCAAATATAACTATCTTTCTATGCTCTTTATTTCAATAAACGTGAACTTGTGTCGTGTTACTGTGTGTTTATTTTGTGTTCTCTATTCCTCATACCTTGTATTGTGCATGCAGCCTTCTATAACCCAGTCATTCAGAACTCACATTACCCAAGTTAAACCTGTAGAAAAACAGGGCATAACATTGGCGGCAGCGGTGGTTCTTGATTCGGATAAAAGGTTGCATTACATTGCAAGTTTGGAACAGCTAGAACACGAGAACATCATGGCGCAACCTAACTACGTTTTCATCCCAAATTATGAGGAAACAAATTATGGGATCGAAGTATTCATGGACATAGTGAAATCCGTAGTTGACATTACTTATACCACGGACGCACATAAAATAGCCGTAACATTACCACACCTGGGAAAAGCCGTTTCCCTGGTGGCCTATCAAGTGCGCCCTGATCTCACCTGGAACGAATTTCGCACAATAGTGATAGAAGCCATTAAACCTTCGTTGGGCGTTTTCGTGGCCCACACCCGTATCCTAGACACGAAATTCGAAGGCGATCTAGATGCCACAGTCAGTAAGCTTGCCCAACACATAAAAAATTCTTTCCCCACGTTGACCAAAATCCAACAAGAACAGCAAATTCTGGTCAACCTTGTGTCAATATTGCCCTCAGCAGTAAAAGACCATTTCCGGGTGCACGATTTTGTCGAATACAAAAAAAACCTCATCACGATCCGACGTATTTTGGCCGTGCGCACAGAAGCACCCACCCAAATCGCTGCAATCAAGAGGTTTCCCACGCACCCGCAGCAAACCAACCACCAAAACCCCAAGAATGCCTACCCAGCCTCATCTTTCAACAACAGACCCACCTACCCTTCCGGCAAGCCCCAACCCAGTAGACCCCGGTTCCAACCGTCCCAGCCACGCAGAATCTTCAACCGGAACAGCAACTACAACACCTACCAAAGTAAAAATCCTACCTTAGTCATTTATCAACCCCTATGAATTCCCTGCCTGTAATGCTCAGTGTGCCCTCCACCAAATTCGTGACTCTGCCAAACCTCGCCCCTCTACTCCTCGCATTTCTGTAAATGAAGAGGAGTGGGGGCAAGAGGAAGAAATTGCCCCCCATACCATGACCTCAGATGATACCGAGGAAACCCTGGAAGAGGAGGATACCGACCCCCAGGATTTTTAAAGTATCCCCCGCCCACGATGGGCTCGGCGGGGGACGCCATAACTAGTCGCACTGCCCCCATTTATTACATGGCCAAAATCAAGGACATTCCTGTCCGCTTGCTAATCGACACGGGAGCTGCCAAGTCATGTTTGTTCAAATCTTACTATGAAAAACATCCCCGACGATTTGGCCCTTTGTTAAACACCAAAACAGAACTCATCTCAGCTGCTGATACTTACTTAAATCTCCTAGGAGACACTTTACCCCTATCAGTAACCACTCCTGGCCCCCATGCTCGTTGTTATCACACATTTACAGTATTTTCCTCCAACTGTAAACATTATGATGGTTTCCTTGGACTTGACCTCCTTCAAAAACTAGAGGCCCAGATTGACTGCGGCCAAAGGCTGATCTCAATCAAAACAAATTCCAGCCCAAAGCCTCTGACAAACCAATCACGCAGAACCCCATTCCCAAAAAGAAAAAACAACCTCCCCCTCAACAAAACCTGATTCAGGGTTACCAAGTTGCAGCTAGCACTAAGGTTACTCCTAAAAACCCCCCTTGCCCCGAGATCTCTCAAAACCTCACTCAATTCAGTAAAAAAATGCCTCAACAAACGAAAGAAGACAAGTCCAAGCAACTCCCCCTCGGTAATCCCCTCAATTCTCGTAACTCTGCCCAGAATAAATCCTCCCATGTTTTCAGGACAGACTCTGATATATGTAACCCTAATTCTATCCAATGTTTATGTACACATGTTTCCAGAGAAAATGCCGACCAATGTACCCAACAATGTTACCCCATGCCCCCAGAAATGTTAACAACCCCAAATCAATACACCAGTCCTACACCAATAACCCATGTTCTACACCTAACTTTTTCCCCACCAACCCTCCGCAGTCCCCCCAGCAAATCCCGTTTTCTAACTCGCTCACCTCGCACCCTTCTGAACCACCCGCACGCGCCGTTAATCCCCCCCTCACGCGTGCCGACCGAGGGACACAACCATGTTCCCACCATGCCCCCAGAAATGCCCAGCTATTCCACCACCCCCCCAATCCCCCTTGTGACAGTTTTTCGTCAGTAGCTCCCTTCCACCCCCCCACAATTCACACCCCTAATAAACTTCAAAACCCCACACTTGACTCACCCCCTCATGACAGACAAACCCACCAACCCCAGATAACCTCTAAACAAACTGTTACTGCCACCGACAACGCTTCCCCCACCAACCCTCCGCAGTCCCTCCAACAAATCCCGTTTTCTAACCCCCTCACACCGCGCCCCACTGATCCTCTCACACGCGCCGTTAATCCCCCCCTCACGCGTGACCCCCACCAAAGTGACCTTGCCCCCCTTATAAGTACCAAGCACCTGCTCGCCAGTCAATCCCCCACCATCATTAGCCCAGCGGTAGTTCAGGATAAATGCCAAATTCCCCCCCACCATCAAAAATGGGTGAACCTGCGGCCCATACCCCAAACTCACATGGTATTTTCCCCCACTAACACATCCCCCAACCCCCATCGCTGCCTCTTACAACCCGCCATCATTCCCGCTCGTATCAACCACATTCTCGTGGCTAATATCTCAGAGGAACCCCTGACATTACCGAAAGGTCTCATTATAGGAGATCTCGAAACTTTCGATGACCTCCCCATACATTGTAACGACACCCCTACCAGCCTCCAATTGCCCCCTCTTCCTGAGACACTATCTGACCACCAAAAGAACGGCATGTACGACCTACTGATGGAATTCAGTGACGTCTTTGCCCAACAACCCACCGAAATCGGACAGACGGATGTAGAACAACACATCATTAACACCACAGGCCCCCCCATACGACAACCATCCCGTAGAAAGAACCCCATACAACGTCAGGAAGAGGAACGCCAAGTCCAGGAAATGTTAGAGGCCGGGATTGCCACCCCGTCCATTAGCCCCTGGTCTTCCCCTGTTGTCTTAGTCAAAAAGAAAGATGGGACAACCCGTTTTTGCGTCGACTACAGGAGGTTAAATGACATAACCATTAAAGACGCTACGCCCTTACCCCGAATAGACGATTCCCTTGACTCCCTATACGGATCCAAATGGTTTCACTACCCTCGACTTGCAAGCAGGGTATTGGCAAGTGCCTATCAAGGCCGAGGACCAAAAGAAAACAGCATTTTCCACTAGTGGTGGCCATCACTATGAATTTAACGTCCTACCTTTTGGCCTCTGTAACGGACCCGCCACTTTCTCCCGTTTGATGGAAACGGTATTGCATGGCCTAACCTGCGAAACCTGCCTAGCCTATCTGGACGATATTATTGTGTACTCTCCAACCTGGGAAGAACACCTCCTCAGGTTGAGACAAGTCCTGCAAAGAATCCGAGCCGCCGGGTTGAAATTAAAACCCTCAAAGTGCGTGATTGCCCGGAATAAGGTAGATTTTCTCGGACACGTGATATCTGAACATGGTATTGCGCCAGACCCAAAGAAACTTCAAGCCATACAAAACCAAACCCCACCCACCACGGTTAAAGGAGTACGTTCGTTTCTAGGTTTAGCCACGTACTACAGACGTTTCGTCCCCCACTTTGCCACCATAGCCAGACCCCTCCACCAACTTACCCACAAAGACACCCCGTTCGCCTGGACACCTGAAAGAGACCTCGCGTTTAACACTTTGAAGCAAAAGCTAATCCAAGCCCCTATTGTCGTTTTCCCTGACTACCAGAAACCTTTCCGTCTTTATACCGACGTATCTCTGTACGCCATAGGTGCAGTATTAGCTCAATTCAGAGATGGAAAGGAACATGTGATAGCGTATGCCAGCTGCACACTCACCCCACCCCAACAGAATTACGCAGCCACCAAGAGAGAGTGCTTAGGGATCATTTGGGCACTCAGCCACTTCCGGTCATTTGTGTTAGGCGCAAAACTCGAAATAATTACCGACCATCAATCTTTACAATGGCTGCGTAGGTGCGAAACCAACTCAGCCATTTTGGTACGTTGGAGAGAGACACTAGAGGACTACGACTTTACAATACAATATCGTCCCGGCAAACTCCATACTAATGCAGACGCCCTGTCACGTTTGCCAGTACCAAAAGACCCCCCCACCAACCTAGCCGCCTTACAAAACACTCAATTGGTATCTACCCCCACCTCCCGACAGAATGCCCCCCCAGCCCCCTCCCTAATTCAATCTTGGGAAGCACGAATCAGACCCCCCTGGATACCGTTAAACGTCTTCAGGAGACTGACTTGCTGGGGAGATCAACTTGCCACAGACACTGGTCACATAATCTTGGACCCCACCATAGCCCACGACTACATGATTGCCATCCACGAGGGAAACGGCATACACCTTGGACAAAAGAAAATGTTAAAGATCTTCACAGACCAATACTGGACCCCCAACCCCTCCAAAATTGCACAACGAGTGACAGAATCCTGCAAACCGTGTTTATTGGGAAAGGATAGATCACGCACCCCAGGCCCAGCTGGTACCATTTCTGCCAACAAACCGTTCCAAGTCCTATCCCTCGACATCATGGGCCCGTTCCCTTCTTACGCTGGCAACCGCTATATCGTCACATTTGTAGACGTATATTCAAAATTTCTAATAGCCTGCCCAGTTAAAGACCACACAGCCACCACAGTCGCCACACTGCTTGCCACCGAAGTGTTCCCTATATTCGGCCTTCCCCTTGCTCTTCTATCGGACAATGCCCCCGAGTTTAGTGGACACGTTTGGAAACAATTCACCCAACAATGCGGTATCAGGATTAAACACTCATCCCCGTACTGGCCTCAAGGAAATGCTATCTGCGAACGCAGCCATCGCACCATCAACAACCAGTTACGTACAAGAATGATTGCTCTTAATACCTCAGACTGGCCATCACAACTAAAAATGATACAGTGGGGTATGAACACCTGTCCTCGGGAAGACGGTATTTCCCCTCATGAACGTGTTTACGGTGTACCCCCCCTGTTACTGCCATTCCACCACCACGCTCACCTTCCCTCCACCACCTCCACAATTGACCCATTGCAACATCTGCAAAACACCCTCCATACCGCCCAGATCTGTCAAGACACCAAAACTGACAACATCGATGAAAAAAACCCTTTCGCCATCCATGACACCGTAATGGTAGCCAACCTCCCTATCACCAACAAGTTAGGCCCTCGCTATGTCGGACCCTACACCGTAATACAAGTCCCAAATGCCTTTCAAGTCACCATCGACTATCACGGCGTAACTCGCACGCTCCGAACTAGATTCGTCCGAGCGTTTAAAACCTCTAAAGCCACAAGACATTACCCCACCCCACACGTCCGACCCTAAAGTAAATACCCCTACTCACCCCCTCACTCACGCTACGAATATTCCCATACAAACCCCTAAGGACCTAAGCCCTCCAGCACCGAACCGACAAATCTTTTCTCACCATACCCCCCCCAACTAACCTCCACAAACCCCAAGCCCCCAATATCACACCCTCTTCCACCATGACACCTTCTTTCACTTCTGATAGTCAAGTTCCTCCCCAACTTATCCAAGTACAAAAACCTCCACCCACAACCCCGACCACAACAGAAACCCTCCCGTCTAGCCCTGACATACCTCCACCAGGCACCACAGTGAGAAAACCACCACCGCCACCCCAAACCAAGTACACACCCAACCGCACCACACAATCTACCTCAGTAACCTCACGCTACAACTTACGCCCACGACAAACATCGTTTAAAACCTCCAGAAAACACACCCTACTAACCAAGTTCCGTAGGGCTGCCAGACCACTACCCTCCTCCTCCTCCTCCTCCTCTTCTTCTTCTTCGTCGAATTCTCCCCCACAAAGGGAAAGAAGACGAATAATCACCAGCAAATCACCAACCTCATCAAACAACACACGCCCCTACCCCCAACCCTCCAACTTAAATCTACACTCCTTACCCACCCGTCTAGCCCCCCCCGCATCCGCCCCTTTCCCCTCCACGATCCCCACCACCCCCCCCCACACACCGACCAACCTCCTCATCTCACCGAACCCCCAACCAACCCCCCCCTAAGAAACCCCCCCCCAAAGTCACCCCCGAGAAAACTCCCACATGTCATTTACCTATAAAACATGCTTCCCCTCACTATAAAACATCGTCGAGCGACTCAAGTCCCACGACAAACATCTACCTTCCCACCAGGACCGCCAGAGGTAGAATAATCAACAGACCCATCAGATTTAAAGACAGCGATACAAAAATAACACCCCGTTCTGACACTAAGGACCCAAGCCACACAACACACACATCCCCTCCTTCCCACACACCTCCTTCACCCACCTTACCTACACCGATTTTGCGCATTGCCTCACTATATATTCCCAACCTACAACACCGCCTAAGAAAACCAAATACAACCCAGACTCACATTCCCCCTTCATCCCCAGCCCTGTTGTCACGCGCGAATCCCCTTTCGGTTAGTAACCCATTCACCACACTAAACAGACTTCCTGGCAACATCCCACACCTCACTCCGACCCCCACGGGGGAAAGCTACAAACCATTCATACGAAAGGTTAAAGTAAAGACCCCCACTGGACACTTGGCCCGTGTACCACACCCACACCAAGCCCGGGCAGCCGCCCGCCACAACACAGAGGACACATTCTTACAGGTATACATTGACCTGCAAAAGAAACCTGACCGTCGCTCTCGTGTTTGGTGGAACTTTCTAAATACCCTGAAAATGACCCACCATTACTATGATTCTTTTAACTTCACCCTTGAGGCTCGAGGACGAGCCTATAATGAAGGAGAGGGAAGTAAAATGCCCCAGAACAAGAAGCCCACCACAGAAGCCACGAGCGAACACCACACAGAAACACCCGGAAGAAAGGTCCACAGAACGAAAGGACCAGCTGACCGAGCCCGCCATTCCAGGCAGGCCCAAGCCCGCAGGGCTAAACAGCTCCAGGACACACCCATTTACCTTTTCTAAAACCGACCATTTTCCACACCTCACGTACACTAACCCCTCGTGTCCTACACTTATTAACTACAAAGATGATGAACAGGAATATACATTCATATTAAAAACACCCATGCCTGTCCCGACGTTGAGCCAATGCCAACACATCAGACAGCCATAATTATATCTATGTATGTTCTTGCATCCGAGAAGTAGATGTTATATATCTTAGAAGTTAAAGCACCCACGCTGTCCCTAGATCTCTTATATCATTTTCCATGACGAGTATAGATATATGTAACCCGTGCTCAGTCGCCCCTTGCATTGCTCCTCTAGTAACTAAGTATTAATATTAACATTCCCTAACATCTTGTCTTGCCAGACTAAGCTTCTGAAGACCCATCCCCCCATAAATCTATGTATGCAACCCTCAGGTTAAGTATTTTTATCCGCCATTGTGTTCACCTTTTTCCATTTACTTTCCACAATTGTCATACGTCTTCCCCTTGCCTCCTTCGTATCCACAGTCCACACTACGCCAATTTACTTCGTGTCTTACACCTCTTACCCCAACCAGAGATTATATAAGATAACCTGGTTATCAGTATCTGTCATAAGTACCCCGAAACAATAACTAAGTACCCCTACGAACTGCCACTGTGGTTGGTATTTTATATTTAATAGAAAACGCAGTTCCCAGGGCCAACTAATAGTATCCATAACCCTCTGACTGATCACATAACTCTATCTTTTCCAGACTCATATACCACCCCATAGTTGCATTCCCCGGTAGCATTTGGCTAACGTATTCTACTGCCTTTTCAAACTTCCATATCAATTGTAGCCTAATGCCACCCCCACGCCCAGGGACCTTAGGGGCAAAATTTCCCTGTAGCCCTTGAACTCTCCCCCCCCTCTCATTAAGACACCCGCGCTTCTCGACTCTTGTCCGACCTAGCCTCTCTCTCATACCTCTTGAAGATCCTTGAATTGTCCGTTACTAACGCTCTCCAACCTTTTATATATATACTCCTATCCAGCCTACCTTCACTTAGTAGGCCAGAACAACATTAGAACTTTACTAGCCCCTTGCATGCCATCTATTCTCTTACAACACATTCACAACCCTGCACCCAATGGTCGTCGGTGCGAGGCTAGCCGCCCCGCCAGTAACTAACTTCTATTGTCATACTTCCAGATAAATGTGGCAGAGTTAGCAACCCAGTCTCCACCATATCCAGCAAACCCTACAATTAACAACCAGCCGAGTAAAACCAGCTAGCTAAGGCACCTTCGGTTTTGGTATTAAAGACACTCACATCTGTCTCATACACAGAGGGTTATTACAAACACTGGTGATATGGCAAGCCCCTAGCCACAGCCGCCGGACAACTATATCAGAGAGGGCGCCCAGCTCCCCCTTTTTGCCCACCCGAGGAGGGAGACCCCCACCCCCGCGGAGGTATACCTGGCCCCTGTTTTGACTCTCGAGTCATTGCCAGGTAGCACAGGAATTCTTCCTATCAATGAACTAACCATGAATGACTAACACCTTTACTAACCTCTATTACCTCACAATAAACCATTTACCTTTCTTGCATGCTCTGATCACTAAATTAGCACCTCAGCTATACCATAGAATGAAGATTGAACAATCTAGAGAGACACTCCTATCACAGCTGTCCCCATCCTCCTCGCAAAGTAGATCCAGTCTCTCTCCCCTAAATACGTCCAGTATAGCCAAAATAGTACCTCTTACTAAGGCTCAGTTATATGAAAATATAAAGGCTTCCTATCGCCCTGTGCCACAACAGTAAATACCATCTTACCTAGTCCCCATATCTATTGAGAGCTCAATTAAGTCCATAAGACTCGAGATCCCTACTGTCTGCAGGGTCCAGAACCGAGCCTATAAATCTACCTCCCGCCCCCAGTCAAATCAGTTGAAAGCTAGACACCAACCAGTGGTCACTACCCTGCAGTTTACCTCTAGCTCTGCCCTTGTGTTGTTCCGGAGTTGAGAGATTCCAGATCCGGCAGACTCCGTGGCAGAGAAGACTGATAGAAGTATCTGTCCATGTACAAGTCCTAACGTGCACCTTATAACCTTCACACAAATTCGTGGGTATATAAGTGTGTAGCCAGCAACGATCATCAAGAGATCCGACTTGAGAACTTCCTACATTTTGGACCATCTGGACGGCCGAGGAACCAGTCGTTAGCCCCCAACATCACCGGAAGCAAGATAACCAGGACCAGATCTACCCATACTATTCAAGATTCATGTTACTAGTACTAAGTGTTATAGTACTAGCTTGATACGCACCTATTAACTTTCTATAAAGTGGCTAAGACCTTGCCCAGTGTAATTCATATTTAACCATTCCATTTGGGACGTACTAAGCGATCAGTGTTTTTTATTAACAGGCGACCTTGACTCTCGTAATTACCTTATTCAGATATTAAAACTCTAGTGATATCTAACGTTCGCCCACTGATTCGTGTTCTACATATTTCTGCCTTAAGAATATCAAACTTAGTTCAGTACCACCATGAGGTTGCTAGAGATTTCCGTGTTCTATAATATACGCGTCTAATCCTAACTGTGAGTTGCTACGTGGGCACGCGACCAGCCAGCAAGAGGTAAAGTCAGTGACAGTGAATTATACGAATATATTGAGGTCTTCCAGTAAAATATAAACTTGCTAATTAAACCCGTGATCAGAAGAATATACCTGAACGTTGGAAGTGGGAGACTAGGCTCCATCCAAATCCGCAAATGCTAGCAGTTCCCTTCTATCATTTGTTTTGTGCAAATATAACTATCTTTCTATGCTCTTTATTTCAATAAACGTGAACTTGTGTCGTGTTACTGTGTGTTTATTTTGTGTTCTCTATTCCTCATACCTTGTATTGTGCATGCAGCCTTCTATACCCAGTCATTCAGAACTCACATTACCCAAGTTAAACCTGTAGAAAAACAGGGCATAACACTTTGAGTATCATGACACATTTTTCAACACTTTATTATGGCTACTATAAGACGACTATAATTAGTTTCCTCCTAAATTACAGGCTCGCTATCGCTCGCCGGGAAAAAAACGACACCTAAATGGCACGAAAGGTATTAAAATTGACATAATTGGGGTAAAAGGTCTGAAAATCACCAAACACACGGGGCGAACGTCATAAAATCGACCCTTAAAATTTACCCTCCAGCAATTAACCCTTTCAAGCTCCAATACGCGTTTCTGCTCTGTTTTCTTGCTACTATTAGACGATTTTATTCAGATTCTGTTTTCTGGCTACTATTAGACGATTTTATTCAGATTAGTAACAGTATATGGAAGTCAGAGGGTTCATTAAGATAGTATTTACCCTTTTAATACTGCAGAATATCATCTACATATATAGCTAGAATATAATGTAAAACACGTCTCTGGTACAGAAGGTGTTAACCCGGGAACTGCCGGAAGACTCTTAAGAGTTCCCCCGGCGGACTGCGGGAAGACTCTTAGGAGTAAGGCTATTAAAAAATCCATTTAAAACACCCCAAAACAATATATATATATATATATATATATATTTTTTTTTTTTTTTTTTTTTTTTTTTTATTGCCCCTGGGCCATGCCAAATATCACTCCTCCACCTCCCCTCCTTCCCCACTTTCCTCACCTCCTTCAGTTATCACCTATTTTCCCTGTTATTCCCTTATTCTGTGGTATATTTTTGTGCTAACATTAGCGAGTTGCAAGCAGGGCATTGTCATCACTGTTAGCAAGCGAGTGCAAGAGAGAGAGAGAGAGTATCGACAGTCTCTCTCCAGACGTGGGGAAAAGTGGTGGGAAGGGAGGTTGCCTCAGCCATACATTATGTAACTCGCGGCCTGTATCGCCGATTTTGACCATCCAAACGCTGTTTCCACTTGTTTTATTGTTGTAACAGGTTAATACCTTCATAATCAACCTATAATAGGCGCATATGGATAAGTATTAATGCTATTTATGGTAAAATAACGATGTTAGTGATGGGAACAGCTCAAATACGTCAGCACAGGAGTGCGGTGTCTCATACCCCCCATGCGCACTTCAGAGGTTAAGGGACCCCACCTCGCTTTTTTTTTCTCTTTCTCTCCCTTTCTCTTCGGCTTGTATCTATTCAGCCCCATTCAGCCTACTGTATTAAGACGTTTACCCCCATTCAGGTGTCAATATTTTCCGCGAGCCAGCATATATATATTTTTGTTTTGACAGCAAGCTAAATCTGTAAATTTTTCGATAGGAAAACGTCTCCGGCGAAGCCGGATTTCTCCATACAATGCTGGCTCGCTATCACTCGCCAGGAACAATTAGACACCTGGATGGGGATAAACGTCTTAAAACAGTTGGCTGAATGGGGCCGAATGGATACAAGCCAAGGAAAGAGAGAAAAGAAGAGAAAGATTTAAAAAGCCGATGACCCCCCTTAAACCATGTTGAGAATCATGACACAATTTGGACAGTTGATGCTGGCGCTCATACGATTTTCTATAGCTGAGAGGTGAACTTGTGGGAGCTATAAACAGTTAAAGAGCTAAAGAGTTATATTCTGGCAACTATTAGACGATTTTATTCAGCTTAGGAAGGACGTCTACCCATCAAAAGACTATATATACCGACTATCTCAATTCATCTTTCAACGACCCTATAAACTTTCTAAGCTTCAGAAAAAATTGTCTAAATGTCGCTGAAATCACATAAAGAAGGAAGACGTCGCCGGCACAGCAGGGGTTAAGGGGAGGCAGACCGTTCTTCTGGACCCCCTTCTCCCTAATGTTTAGCCCCACTAGTTTTGAGATTATAAGACGTTCGGCCCATTAGTTTGGGGATTTTACCACCTTTCGCCCCATTTTGTCAATTTTAAGACCTTTCGTGCCATTTAGGTGTCGATTATTTCCTGGCGAGCGAAAGCGAGCCTGCAATTTTAAGAGGAACCGGCCTTCGGCTGGGACATTTTTCTACCGAAAAATGTACAAATTTATCTTGAAGGGGGGTCTAGGGGGTGTTTTTCTAAGCTTGATGGAGGTCTAGCAAAGAAACTAAAAAAATATATGAATAAATGAATTAATAGACCAAACAAACGGTCTTCCTCCCCTTAATTGAGATAGTGTAGTATACCCCTTTCATGCCTAGAGATCCTTCCTAAGTTGCGTAAAATCGTCTACTGATAACCACAGTGAAATGAACAAATGCGTGTTGGATCCTCAAGGGGTTAGATTATTTTGTTGATTTCTATAATCCAACTACTCCCTCTCGGGTATAGGCTGAGAGCCTGTACATCCAACCACTCAAAGAGGTCTTGTTCCAGTCTAGGGAGTGAGACATGTGAAGCACTTAGAGCTCCACTCACGACTCAAAGCAGCCCCATGTCTGGAGACGTTTCGCCTTCGTGTTTCACTGTCTCAACCCCCAGACTTGGACCTTCACTCTCAGAACGCCACCTATTGAGCAATGAACTCACTAGGCACTGCCCCCCTGTAGCATATTTTGAATATGGGAATATTCATACAGTGCTATTTAATATTCATACAGTGCTATTTAATCATGGAACATGAGGGTATTTTTTAGACGTTTCGGTGGGCTTTGTGGTAATGCACTGATACTAGGTAGGCATACAGCACAAATTCCATCCCAATAGTATCTTGCTCCTCAGACCTCCACCAACTCAATAAAACACCCCCAAGATCCCCCTTGAAGATAGATGTGTACATGTTTCCGTAGAAAATTTTCCCGGCCAAAGGTCGTTTCCGCCTAATTTGTTTCTTCTATGTGTATGAAGGAGACAAAAGGCAGGTTGCTAGCTATCGCTCGCCAGGAAAAAATCAACACCTAAATGGCACGAAAGGTCTTACACGTGACAGAAATTGGGTGAAAGGTCCTAAAATCTGAAAACTAATGGGGCTAAAGTCTTAAAATTTAACAACAAATGGGGCTAAGCAAAAGGGAGAAAGGGGTCCAGAAAAAAAAATATATATATTAAGTAATATAATGAAAATCTCCCCTTAAGGCGATGTCACACGAGTGTTTTTTCCGGCATTTTGTTCAGGTATTTGTAGTCTGACATCTTCTTAACCCTTTCAAGATCCGATTACGCATTTCCTTTCTGTTTTCTGGTTTTCGCGCGAGGACGGCTGGGAAAAAGGTGGGAGAATGGGGGAGTCTTTCTCCGACCCTCTAGCCAGTCTGAGACATCCCCTACTAATCTCTCAGTAGCATACGAGACATGAGAGAGGGAGGAGGTATATGTCTCAGATTACGACCACGGGGCTAAAATATATGTATTTCACCAGCCAAATGCTGTTACCACTTGTTTTATTTCTTTTCAATGTTCATATGTTCATATTCAAAGTAAAATAGGCGCATAAGAAGAAGTAATAATGTTATATATGGTAAATATGACGATTTTCATCAGAAATGAAGCAAATACCTTCGCCTCGCGGGCACTTTGAAATACCATAGCTTCGCTGTTCTTGGGTTAAAAACACCTCCTAGATCCCCTTTCGAGATAAATGTGTACATTTTTTGGTATAGGCCAATTACTTCAAAAATAACAGGCTCACTATTGGTCTCTCGCTCGCCAGGAAAAACTCGACACATAAATGGCACGAAAGGTCTTAATATTGACAAAGAAATGAGGCAAAAGATCTTAAAATCGCCAAACTAACGGAACAAACACCTTAAAATCTCCAACCTAATATGCTAAACATGAGGGAGGAGGGGGGTCCAGAAAAAGCGACTGTACCTCCACCTCAAAAACCATACTTTCTCCCAATTAACTTGCAGATCCTTGATGACCGAGGGGGGGGGGGTATTTTATTGTTTTCCATTTACTTTATTTTATTATTTTAGTCATTTTATTTTATTTTTATTTATTTTATTATACTTTTATTTTTATTCTTATTCAGGTTTCCTCCCTAGATATCCATCAAACTTAAAAGAAGACAAAAAACAGAAAAAAAACAAGATCCCCCTTCGAGATAAATTTGTACATTTTTCGGTAGAAGAATGTCCGAGCCAAAGGCTAATTCCTCCAACATTACAGGCTCACTATCGTTCGCCAGGGAAATAATCGACACCTAAATAGCACGAAAGGTCTAATTATTGACGAAGAAATGGGGCGAAAGGTCTTAAAATCGACTAACTAATGGGGCAAACATCTGAAAACATCTGAAAACTAATGGGGCTAAACATGAGGGAGAAAGTGGTCCAGAAAACCGGCCCATGTCCCTTTAAGAGATATTATAAAGGTGGTGTCACACGAGCGATTTTTCCGTCAATTTTTACGAGCAATTGTTTCTGGCATCTTCAAAATTTGACTTATATCAGAATTCAGCCACCTAATGTAATCTAGGTTCAGTCTAGTTTCCGATTCCAATGCGAAAAAGCCTCCAAAAAAAAAATCCAAAAAAATGCTCATAGAAAATTGCCGAAAAAAGCGTTCGTGTGATACTGGCTTAAGGGGAGACAGACCATTTTTCTGGACCCCCTTCTCCCTAATGTTTAACCCCCACTAGTTTTGATATTTTAAGACGTTGGTTCCATTAGTTTGGGGATTTTATGACCTTTCACCCCATTTCTTTGTCAATATTAGGACCCTTCATGCCATATAGGTGTCGATTTTTTCCTGGCGAGCGAAAGCGAGCTTGCAATTTTAGGAGGAATCTGCCTTTGGCCGAGACATTTTTCTACCGAAAAATTTACAAATCTATCTTGAAGGGGGATCTAGGGGGTGTTTTTCTAAGCTTGATGGAGGTCTAAGGAGGAAACTTTAAAAATATAGATGAATAAATGAATCAGTAGACCAAACAAACAGCCACTGTCCCCATAACACAATATATTACATATGTATTATAATATCGTGGAGATCATGAATTACAAATAGGACAGTGCGTTGAATATTGATTGTTTTGTATAAGGGGTAATGTGTTCTGAATATGTATACCTTTACGACACATTATACACAAACCAGACAGCTTTCTCGCGTATATGATTTTAATTAACCCGGCAAGTGCGGATCTCCTCGTAAGAGGTTTACCGGTGCGCTGCGGATCTCCTCATAATCCAAGGCCTAAAAAAAAACATTTAAATCAGACAAGTATCAATTATTTTTTTTTTTTTTGTATTGCCCCTTGGTCATGGCAAATATCACTCCTCCACATCCCCTCCTTACACCCTCCCCCCCACCCTTCAATTATCACCTATTCTCCCTGTTATTCCCTTATTCTTAGGTATATTATCGTGCTAACATTAGCGAGTTGCTAGCAGGGCGTTGTCATCACTGTTACCAAGCATGGGAAAGAGCGAGAGAGAGAGTATTGCGCAACAGTGTCTCTCCAGACACGGGGAGGAGTGGAGGGGAGGGAGGCTGGCTCACACTCGATGATTACAACTCCCGGCATCTGCTGCCGATTTTGATCATCCAAACGCTGTTTCCACTTGTTTTATTGCGGTAACAGGTTAATACCTTTATAATCAACGTAAAATAGGCGCATATGGATAAGTATTAATGATATTTATGGTACGATGACGATTTGAGTGAAGGAAACCATCTAAATACCTCCGCACAGGGGTGGCTGTATAATATAGGGGGTACGCAGCGGAGAGGTTAATAGGAAAAAGTAGAAAGTAGCTACGAGGTGCCGTTGTAAAGGCTTATCTCTCAATACCTTCACCTGACCTAAGGGGGAAGGTATTATTTTTTGGTCGATTTTGTCATTATTTATTATTTTGTTTAATTTCATCCCTAGAACTCCATGTTGAGTAAAGATGGGACTATGGATGAAGAAGTGCGGGATAGGGTACAACAGGGGAAGAGGGTTGTAGGAACGCTGAAAGCAGTAACAAGAAATAGGGTGGTCAGTATGGAAGTGAAGAAGTCCTTGCATGACAGTGTGGTAATCCCGACACTGACTTACGGAAGCGAAGCATGGACGTTGGTTGAGAGACTCGGACCAAGAGTGAGAGCAGTGGAAATGAATTACTTAAGAAGTGCGTGCGGAGTTACATGGAGGGATAGACAGACTAATGAGGAAGTAAGAAGGAGGTGTGGTGTGGAGGTAGATGTGCTGGAAAGTGTGAAAAGGAACAACTTGAGATGGTTCGGCCATATGGAACGTATGGAAAGCGAGAGAATGACTAAGAGGGTGTACGAGAGCGAGGTGGAGGGACAGAGGGAGCGGTAGACCGAAGGAGAGGTGGAAGGATGGAGTGAGGAAGTATATGAACGAAGGTGGTGCTGGTTGGGGGGAGGGGCGTCGACTGACTGGGGACAGAGGTGCATGGGGGCAGTTCGTTCGTGGCCACCCCTTCGGGGATCACGGCGTCAGGCAATAGATAGATATATAGATAGATAGAACTCCATCAAACTTAAGAAAACATCCATTAGATCCCCCTTCGAGATTAATGTGTACATTTTTTGATAGAAAAATGTCCCAGCCGATGGCCGGTTCCTCCACAATTATAGGCTCGCTATCGCTCGCCAGGAAAAAGATCAACACCTAAATGGCACGAAAGGTCTTAATATTGACAAATAAATGGAGCGAAAGGTCTTGAAATCGACAAACTAATGGGACAAACGTCGTATAATCTGGAAACGAATGGGGCTAAACAGGAGGAAGAAGAAGGGCCAAAAAAACTACCCATCTCCCCTTAGCACAAATATATATTTTGTTTCAGATATATTTAGATGAGTTTGTGTTGCTTTAAGGGGAGATGGTTCACTTTTTGGGCGATTTTTGCATGTATTCATTATTTTTCTAGTTTCCTCCCTAGACCTCCATCAAATTTAAAAAAAAAACATCCATTAGATCCCCCTTCTAGATTAGTTTGTACATTTTTCGGTAGAAAAATTTCCCGGCCGAAGGCCGGTTCTTCCAACATTACAGGCTCACTATCGTTCGCCAGGGAAACAATCGACACCTATAAGTAGCACGAAAGATCTAAAACTCTAAATATTGACGAAGAAATGGGGCGAAAGGTCTTAAAATCGACTAACTAATAGGGCAAACATCTTAAAACCTCAAAACTAATGGGGCTAAACATGAGGGAGAAAGTGGTCCAGAAAACCGGCCGATCCCCCATTTAATACGTACCCTTCTGTACCGGCGACGCTTTTTTTAATTTTATGCTAGTTATATTTAGACGATTTTATGCAGCTTAGGAAGGATCTGTGGTAGTAAAAAGGGTTAAGTGAGATAGTTCGAAGCCTGATCATTGCTGGAGGCCCTTTTTGAGCTGAATAGTATCGTTTAAGGGGAGATGGGCCAGTTTTCTGGACCCTTTTCTCCCTCATGTTTAGCCCATTAGTTTTCAGATGCTAAGATGCTTGCCCCATTAGTTAGTTGATTTTAAGACCTTTCGCTCTATTTTTTCGTCAATATTTAGACCTTTCGTGCTATTTAGGTGTCAATTTTTTTCCTGGCGAACGATAGTGCGCCTGTAATGTTGGAAGAACCAGCCTTCGGCCGGGATGGTTCATTTTTTAGTTGATTTTATTTCCAGCTGACGATAAATGTAATCCTTTAATAATAATAATAATAATAATATTTATTCAGTTAGCAATTTACAGAGTTGGTACCACATAGTTTGTTACAAATATGACATGTACCAGCCTTGCATAATTCCAACTAAGGATAGCCCAATAAGGCCGTTAGGCGTATTTCCATTGGGGTCCTTGTGGGATTAGGTTAGCCGGGGAAAATGGGGAGGATAAAGAAATAGATACTTTAGAGAAAGTATTTCTAGGGGGTTATTTTAAGATACCTTACATCCTATAGTAAATATCAGTAATCCGTAATCAGTAATCATTTCAGTTTGGTTTGTCTATCTCTTATGTCGCATTTAGTAGTAGACATAAGCTTGGTGCTCCCTTCTCGCAGCTGTCCGGTTCAGGTGTTCCTTCAGGCTACGTCTGAAGGAATACAGTGTTCTCTTTTCACGGACTGACTGGGGTAGGTCGTTCCAGTCTTTGATGGCGGTGAAGAAGAATGTTTGCTTACCCTGTCCTTGGATTCTCGGGACCTTAAAATTAAACATCCTGTTTCTTGTATTATGTCCACTCCTCTCATTTGCTTTAACAAAATCATTCTTTAGGTACTCTGGAGCTCTGTCATAGAAAAATTTGAAGGCATTAGTGAGCCTGATTTGTTTGGCCCTGTCAGCGACATTGAGCATACCTAGTGACTGAAGTTGTTCCTGGCCAACATGTGATCTGGGTCCTAGGTTCAGCATGAACCTAACCATTTTATTTTTAGTGACCTGAAGTTTGTGCTGTGCTGATTTAGATGATGCAGAGTACCAGGATGACACAGAATAGTCAAAATGACATTGAACAAGCGCTTGGCAGAGGGTCTTTTTGGTCGCCGCGGGCAAGCAACCCACCTGTCTATACAGGTATTTTATATGTGCTCTATACTTACTCAGGATAGATTCCAAAATTGTTTCACCTGACAAACTCGCGTCCAGTTTTAGTCCGAGATATTTAACTTGTGACACTGTTGTTATAGGAATATCATTACAGTTGACCGAGAAGCCCACAATGTCTTTCAGTTTGCGTTTTGTTCCACATAAGATGGCTTCCGTCTTGCCCAGGTGAAGAGATAGTCTATTGTCCACTAGCCATTCACTACATGATTCTAGTTCTTTGGAAAGTGAAGCGGCAATACTTATTGGGTCTTTTCCTGAAACCAGGAGCACGCTGTCGTCTGCATACAGTAATAATTTACATGAGACGCTCAGTTCCATGTCGTTCATATAACAGAGAAAGAGTAAGGGACCAAGGATACTTCCCTGCGGGACCCCACAGTTAATTGGCATAGGATCAGATATATTATCGTCAATTTTGACTCTTTGGGTTCTACCACTAAGATAAGATTTAAACCAGTTCACAGATCCTATGCCCATTGCTTGTAGTTTATTACATAGGATATCATGGTCTACTGTGTCGAACGCTTTTTGTAGATCAAGAAGAACCATACCGGTGTAGTTACCTTTAGACATTTCTTTACGAATGTGATCCGTTAAGTGGATGAGACAGGAGTCTGTCGAGTACATGCATCTGAAACCTGATTGAAACTTATAGAATAGATCATTTTGTTTGAGGTAGTGTTCAATTTGGGTGTATACCGCTCTTTCAAGGATTTTAGATACAATACATAATATGCTAACTGGTCTGTAGTTACCAACTTCTAGTTTATTTCCTTTCTTGAATAGAGGGGTTACAATAGCTTCCTTCAGTTCAGCAGGTACAGTGTTGGTGTTAATTGACAAGTTGATGATGTGGGTTAGGGGGCCTGCTATACCAATGGCTCCATCTCGTAGAAATTTGGCAGGAATTTTGTCTGGTCCTGTGCTTTTATGTACATTTAGGTTAGACAGCTCGTCAAAAGTGTATTTTGGTGTAACATTTTGCAATCCAAATGTGTTTGGGTGTATGTCTTTATCTCTGTAGAAATTTCGAAAGGTGGCCGTTGTTGTCGTGTATTTATTGAGAGGTTGAGGTAGGTTCTGTGCAAGTGTGTTTGCTATGGAGGTGAAGAAGGAGTTGAAGTAGGTTGAAATTTGTCGTTTATTGTGGCAAATCTGATCATTAATGGTGAGAGCAATATTAGTGTTAGAAAAATGTCAATCTCTTGTCTTGTTGCTGTAGCCTGTTGTTTTTAGGTGCCTCCAAAGTTTCTTTGGGTTATTCTGATATTCCTCTGTCTTATTGTGAAAATAATTAGTTTTCGCTGATTTTATTTTCCTACTTAGTTTATTCCTGGCCCTGTTGAACTCATGTTTCAGACCTTGATCCTGTCTATGTTTCGCTAGCCTTTTTAACAGATTGTCTCTGTGTTCCAGATGGTGTAGTATGATATTGTTGATCCATGGGTCTGACCTTGCTTTAATTCGTATGTCTTTCAGAGGAACTATTTCGTCTAGAATGTTTGTGATGATGGTTCTGAAGCCAACCCATGCGTCATTAACGTTTGTACTTCCAAACACTGGAGATCAGTCTGTATTCCATAAAATGTCCAGAAATGTTTCTTTATTGTAGTTTCTGAGTGACCTTGTTTTGTTTTTTGAGTAATCAAGATGAGCACATGACAATTTACCGTCGGTTGAAAACAAAATATTAGAGGGGATAAAAACTCAGTTACTCCTCTGACTCCCACAGATCTTTACTAAGCTGCATTTTACCCAAGCACTTATGAAGTAGGTTCATTAAACCGCTGACAGATACTTTTATATCTTATTTTGGGTTATTGCTACCGGGTATTCCAAACGGCAACAAAGCGAGCATGTGACCAAACAAATGTGTGAATGGCCTTTTTGTATTTCTGTTTTAATTGTGTATTTCTTAATTTCTAGGCATCTTGTGATTTTGTAGGCCACCTTTGTTCATGTGGGATATGGCTCAAGTGTTATATAAAAAAAAATAGCATCTTCCTTGACATTTTTTTCCCCAGGATATCCAACAAAGGGTTTAGACAAAGAGGGCGGGAATGATAAGAACTATAACGAGTAGGTTTATCTAAGTGGGCCTTGCTGGAGCGAGTATGAGAGAGCTCAGGTGCATCAGTGGCTGGGAAAGTCCAAAGTTCAACATGTGGACGATATAGGCCTGCGTGCACCATGATGTGTATATAAAACAGTGAAACAAGTTATGGATGGGAATCGCGCTACAGAAGCTTAATCCCTTCTGTACCGGTGACGTCTTTATATTATTGTTCTTACTATATTTAGACGATTTACAGCAGTTTAAGAAGGGTCTGGGGTAGTAAAATGGGTTAAGGTAGATAGTTCGAAGCCTGTTAATTGCTGGAGGCCCTTTTGAAACTGAATAAAATCGTCTAATAGTAGCCAGAATAAAAAAGTATGTTGCGGTGTAGAAGGGGTTAATACTTCTTCAGTTATTATATTTGTTTTATTTATCTTCATAGTGGTATCCGATTAATATGACGTTCCATAGATAAATTAATCATGCTGCCTATGATGTTTATTATTTGGTTCAGTTTTTGTGGTGGTCATGGGCCTTAGCACGGTTGGTAGAGCATTCACCTGCAAACCGTGAGGTCGAAGGTTCGAGTCTCGGGCCAGCCAGTGTGCTATTTGGCAGACGCCAGTGCTGTGGTGGATGGCGCAGTCTAGAAATCTGCGGCAACTGTTCACTGAAGTCCCTGATACATCAGGGCACCCTAGCCCAGCTAGTGAACAGGGAGTGCACGGTGGTAAAAAAATGCATCATCAGCTTTTGTGGTGTAAGGGGGTCTCTATAAAGGGATTCCCTGAGCGGCAAGAGCTCCAAATATGCATGGCATTAAGTCATTGATTCAATTAAGGATAACTTTATATATATTTGGTTTTCTCTCTTCCCTTTGGAAATCAAACCTATAATCTAACAAACTTAGTCCATCATCATGACGTCTGCACCATATTTTCCATATTTTCCCCTCACAAACGGATCTCACTATGTATATACCCTCCGGAGACCCTATGGGAGGCCGTGTAAGCCGCCGGAATCCTTACCCCCTGTGCATGCGCGAAAATGTAAGCCCCCTTGGCCCCGCCCACTGCTGCCTCCCGCCCCCTTGGCCCCGCCCCGCTGCCCAACCGCGTTTAAATATACCCTTCAAACCATATCTACCAGGTCGCTCCGTAGCTCAGTCGGTATAGCTCCCGCCCCTGACACTGATAAACCAGTGTTCAATCCCACTCGGATCTAGTGTATATTTTTATATTTTTATTTTGTTATTTGTGTTATGTAATATTATATTATTATATTAGGGTTAGGTTAGGTTAGGTTAAGTTAGGTTAATCTAACTAATATAATATCTGTACATTTTGGGCAGTGGGCGGGGCCAAGGGGGCTTACATTTTCGCGCATGCGCAGGGGGTAAGGATTTCGGCGGCATGCATGGCCTCCCGACCTTATAGGAAGGTGCGGATCCTGGGACTACCTGGAACGGGAGGCCATGTACGCCGCCGACTTCCTTACCCCCTGCGCATGCGTGAAAATGTAAGCCCCCTTGGCCCCGCCCACTGCTGCCTCCCGCCCCCTTGACCCCGCCCCGCTGCCCAACCGCGTTTAAATATAGCCTTCAAACCGTAACTGCCAAGACACTCCGTAGCTCAGTCGGTATAGCATCTGCCCCTGGCACTGATAATCCAGTGTTCGATCCCACTCGGATCTAGTGTATTTTATATTTTTATTTTGTTATTTGTGTTGTTATATTATATTATATTATATTAGGGTTAGGTTAGGTTAGGTTAAGTTAGGTTAATCTAATCTAATATAATATTTGTACATTTTGGGCAGTGGGCGGAGCCAAGGGGGCTTACATTTTCACACATGCGCAGTGGGTAAGGAAGTCGGCGGCGTACATGGCCCCATCTCCCACCTGGAACCCGCGGGATTCCCATAAAGGACATCTTGGGGCTACAACAAAATTAACATCGGAATTATAGTACGAATAGGAATAAATGTTAGTGTACAAATGTCATGTTTTGTTAATTATAGCGATCTGTTTAACATTCACCATTACCAATTTAGCGACTTTATTATTAGACCTTAAGCTAGCGATCAACTATTTTCAACTATTAATAATCCAGATATAATTGCTATTGCTAAGGTTATAACTGTTTGTTGTTTTCCTTTCTAAGAATTAATATGGAGACATAACCAATGTTTCATACTGGACTCTGGAGTGTTATTATTCAAGTTCTAGCGATTTTGTGTGTGAACCAATCTAGCAGTATTTGAGTTTTGAACGATGTAACGGCAGTATTACCAACTTGCCCATTTTACCGCTAGATCTAGATGAACTGATAAAGCAACAATTACTTATATCTAACGACAACAAAAACTAACTTTGTTATAGATACTCTTGTTATCTCTAAGTAATATAAATAACACTATTCTAGAGACTATTTATTCTCTCAAGCCATATTCTGCATTATCTTCTATCTATCAACATATTCATAACAGGGGTAGCGCGATGCGCTACGTTACGTAGTGTACTACTGCTAGGAAGAGCACTATATTACATTATTTAAATTAATAACTTATGAGATAATTAAACAGTTAGAAAATAAAAGAGGGTTTGTAGATGAGTGTTTCAAAATAAATTCATTGTTTTATGCCGATGACGGGCTACTCTTGGCTCATACAATCCAGGAAGCAGAAAGAGTAATAGATAAATTAATAGAGATAGGGGGAGAGTGTGGCTTAAGTATAAATAAAGACAAAAGTAAAATCCTAATATTTAATATGAAAAACAAACCAAACAACATACGAGAAATAGAAGTGGTAAAACAAATTAAATATCTAGGAATACAAATTAATGATAATAAAAAATGTTTTAAAACCCAGAAAATAGAAGCTTTGGATAAAGCAAATAGAATGGCTAACCTTACATACCCGGTAATATCACAAAGTTGTAATAAGATACTTATTGGAAAAACATATTGGAAAAGTATTGTGATACCAGCAGTCCTGTATGGCTCGAATGTTATAGGTTTTTCAAAAACAGAAATAAATAAATTACAAAATATAGAGAATAGGGTTTTTAGACACATATTAGGGGCACCCAGATATGCCCAAAAGGTAACCTTAAGGGGTGAAATAGGAGCCTCATCAATGGAGGCAAGAATTATGGAAGGTAACATAAAATATCTTAAATATTTAGTAGGAGAGGAAAGTAATGACTTGCTAAGAAGAATCACAGAGGAAAAACTTAGAAATAGTAAAGATCCCTGGACTGCAGAAATTAGAAAGTATGTAGGGAATTTGAAGTTAGGAGAAACAAATTTAGCAAATATTAAGAAGGACGACATTAGAAAAAGAGTTCTGGACTGGGATTCGGGAAGATGGCGAGAGGAGTTGGCAGAGAAGAGTAGCCTAGAAGTGTATAGGAGTTATAAAAAGGAGATTAAGAGCGAGGAAGATATTTATGACAACACACAGGCATCTATAATATTTTACAGATGTAGGACAAATAACTTAAATCTAAAAGATAGAAATAGGCATGTGGGAGGAGAGACACAATGCGATATGTGTAAGGAAGGAACAGAAGACCTAAAACATTTTCTACTACACTGTTCATTTTATAAAGCATGCAGAATAAAAGATCCAGGGTTCCAACAGCCTTATATTGAAAATGAAAATCAAGTCATCGGACATCTTTTATTTAACAAAGAAATAAGCGATAGAGTGAAACAGACAATCTATCAAATGTGGAGAGTACGAGAGAAAAAATTGAAAGAACTGAAATAAGAAGACTGAAGAGAGAAGAAACAAGAATGAAGGAAGACGAGAGAAGAAACAAGACTGAAGAAAGAAGATTTCAGAAAAAGGGATGAAAAATGAGATATATTTATTTTTAAACAAATGAGCACGTCACAAAGTCACAAAAAGAAAAATAACAAAACCTCTTAGGGAAGTGCCGACGTTAAGGCTAAACTTCCCGAATTCCAACTGAACTATAAGCAACGTAAATGTCAGTGTGTTGTCAGCCCTCAACCACGGTCAGAGGAGGTTGTGTCAGCGCTCTCGTCTCCGGTATTAAGACTTCTCTACACCGCCCTTACACCATGCCAGCCATTGCGCCTTGTGTCACCCTCAATAATGGCAAGAAGATGCCTATAGTGGGTCTGGGAACGTGGAAGGTGAGTTGTTGGAAGTGAGATATAGGCTAGGCAATATTATAGCCTACAGAATAGACTGAACCCCAATAACAACAACTGACGAAGCATAGGCTAGGCCTAATGCCTACAGTTACACTTACACTTAGTTGTATTCCGTCCGTTAGTGACACAGTTGAGCTGGGGCTCCACTGCGACCAGGCAGCTCCCTTTCTTCCACTCTCCATTCCAGAAGTCGGTTGGAGTTGGTGCTGGGGTATCCTGGTGTTGGTGGCCGGTCCGGTATTTTGGCCAGCCACATGTCCAAGTGTTTCTTGAAGGTGTCTGGAGACACCCCGGTCATGTTACTGAGAGGGGCTGGTATACAGTTGAACAGTCTGGTTCCATTGTATGTAAAGCTGTGATGGATCAGGGATTTGATTTTTTGTGTTGATCCCGGCGTAGTCTTCACATAGCACAGCCTCCCTCGCCTTTGGTGCCGAGTCTCTTGGATGTTTGGATTTGGTACCTTTTTTTCCAAAATCTTCCAGACGTAAATGATGATGTATCTCTCCCTACGTCTTTGAAGTGAGTACAGCTGCAGCTCCTTAAGTCTCTCCCAGTAGTTAAAGTGTTGAAACACATGGATTTTACTGGTGAATGTCCTCTGGGTGGCTTCAATTTCTGTTATTTCTCCTACTTTTTGGGGAGACCAGAGCTGGGAGCAGTACTCCAGTCGTGGTAGGACCAGTGACTTCCACAGTGTTAGCATACACCTCTCATTTCTTGTGTGGAAGGTTCTCAGGATCCAGCCTGCTATTTGTTTTGCTGTTGTTGTGGCTTTGGTAATATGCTGGGAAAAAGTGGCGTCACTGCTCTTATTTACTCCCAAGTCCTTCACTGTGTCCTTGGCGGTAATTTCTTGCTGTCCACTTTTGTAGTTGGTGTCGTTTTGTAGTGCTCTCTTGTTCCCGTACCTTAGAAGCTCGAACTTGTCTCCGTTTAGGGCCATGTTGTTTTCTTCTGCCCACTTCAGGATTTTGTCCAAGTCTTGTTGTAGTAGCTGAGCATCATGTTGTGAGGTGATTTTCTTCATGAGTCTGGTGTCGTTTGCAAACGATGTGGCTGTTGAGTGTTCCAGGTCTGAGGTCCCTGTCGATGTCAGGGTGTCAAACGACGCTGTTTTTTTGAGTGATAACGCAATGAACTTTTTGTATAATGATAACAGAAACTCCCCCCCCCCCCCCCCCAAAAAAAAAAAAGGTAGGCTAGGCTAAATGGACACAATTTTGGTCTCCATATTTTCCATCTTGATTGTTTTTTTATTGCAGGAAATACTGTGGTTCAATGTTATTTTAATACCACAAATTTTGTTGATATATTTGAAGATAAATATTGAATCTATATGCTCTAAAGATCATAATAAAATTTGTTTTAACCCTCGGCAAAACCTAATAAAAAAGTATGGTACTAAAATTTCTTTTTCGTAACAAGGTTGTCAATACGGTACTTTCAGTCATCGATAGCTCTAAAGATCATATGAAAATGTGTTAAACCCTCGTAAAAGCCTAATATAAAAGTATGGTACTAAAATTTAATTTTCGTAACAAGGTTGTCAATACGGTACTTTCCCGTTATCAATGTACAATTAAGCTGAAGATTGCAGAGTAAACACCATAGACTTCATCGATTTTTTTTTTTTTCAACTTCGTATAATCGACAGCCAATTTTTTTTATTTTATTAAGGGAAGAGCAGTCAACCAGCGGGGCTGTGCGGGCGGCGGCCCCCACCCATAATACTAGGTTAGGTTAGGTAAGGTTGTTAGGTTAGGCTAATGTCTTTTCAAATCACTATGGGGAGCGAGCTGTCGATAGGCCTAATGGGGAAAATAGGTTTTCCCGAGATTTCTAATTAATTACAAACACTATATATTAATGCAAATGACCAATTTTGTTTATAAAAAACACTCGGAAAATTCGTGGTATTAAAATAACATTTTTCCAATACTGTTTTAGACACCTAAATTCTCAACAAAAAAATCTGGGGGGCATGCCCCCGGACCCCCCTAGAGCTCGCGCCTTCGCCGCGCTATAATGATAACAAAATAATAAACCATAATGATAACACAATTCATATTTTGTGGATTGACACCCTGGTCGATGTCTCCTATCATGATGAGGAATAGGAGAGGTCCCAGTACTGATCCTTGTGGTACTCCGCTGATGACCCCACCTGCTTCTGATAGGCTTCCTTGAACCGTGACTCTTTGTTTTCTGTTGGTGATGAAGCTGTGGAGCCATCTTCCAAGGTCTCCCCCTATTCCCAGTGATTTGAGTTTATGTAGAAGGATCCCATGGTCCACCTTGTCAAAAGCTTTGGCGAAATCTAGATATATGACTTCTACATTTTCTCCGTCTTGAATATCCTGTAGGATTTTGTCGTAGTGTGATAGTAGTTGTGAGAGGCAGGAGCGGCCTTTTCTAAAGCCATGTTGCCCCTCGTTGAACGCCTCGTTATCTTCCAGGAAGCTGACCATCTTAGCTCGTATTGTTCTTTCTATGATTTTAATAAGATGTGACGTCAGCACCACTGGTCTGTAATTTTTGGCTATGCCTTTACTACCCCCTTTGTGTATTGGTGTGACATTACCTTCTTTTAGGGATTGTGGTACATATCCAGTTTGGAGGGACTTGCTCCACAGCAGTTTTAGAGGCAGGGCTAGCTGGTGTTTGCAGTTTTTTAGCAGTTGGGCATGAAAGCCGTCTGGTCCTGCCGCAGAGTTTGGTCCAGTCTTGTCGATGGCTGCTATTATGTCCTCTGTTGATACTGTTACCGAGGAGAGTTGATGTGGTGTCCCTGGAGCGTTGCCAAAGAAAGTCGTTGCATTCTCGATTTTCTTGTCTTCATTTGGCGGGCTGAAGACACTTTCATACTGCTGTTTGAGTATCTTAGCCATTTCGGTTGGGTCACTCTCAAGTTCGCCCGTAGGTTTTGCAAGTGGTCCTATTGTTGAGGTGTTCATGAGTCTCCTTTTTGCGTATGCATAGAAGAATTTGCTATTTACTCGTATGTTTGCAACTGCTTGGAGTTCTTCGCGTGTTCTTTGCTCTTGGTGTGACTGGATGAGTTTACGTTCAACTTCATCGAGCTCTTCTTGTAGTTTGGTGATATTGTGCGCATAGCTGGTCTTCCTTTGCTTGGCTCTCAAGTACGTCCTTTTCTTCATTAGTATTTTTCTATCTCTGGGAATCTGCTTGATCTGCTTCCTGCTTGATTCAATGATTTGGGTGGTATGGTGTTTTTACAGGTCTCCAGGCATTGTTTCTGGAGGATACTGAGAGTTTCGTCGACGTTTTTATCTTCGAATAGTGCCCTCCAATCAGTTCCTGCCAGTTCTGCTCTCAGTCTGTCCCAGTCTATATCTTTGCTGTAGAAGTTGAGATCTTTCAGAGAGGTGCAGGGTATTTGGCTTGATTCCTGTTGACATCTTCTTGGTGGTGTGGGGGTTCTAACTTTGATGAGGCTGTGGTCGGACATTATAGTTTTTACAGTTTCGTACGAGTGTACCAGGTCGAAGTTGTTGCCAAATAGTAAGTCCAGTGTGTTGTTGCCTCTTGTAGGTTCCTCGATGTATTGCTTCATGTATGCAGTGTCCATGATAGTCATTAGCTCCTTGGCTTGCTGTTTTTCATCCCTGGTTCCTCCATCTATTTTCATGGTTGCCCAATTGATGATGGGCAGGTTGAAATCTCCTGTGATGATGACATCTGTAGCGGGAGTTGGAAGATTTTGTAGGAGTGATTGTATCTTCTCTGTGACCTCCTTGAAAATTTCCCCTGTGGTGTTTGGAGGTCGGTACAAAATTATGATGAGCATGTCGGTTTGTCTTATGTGTACTGCTAGTAGCTCTGTTGTGCCGTTTGAGAATGCAACTAAAGTTTCGGTACATTTATTTCGGTACAGTATTTATAATTCTGATCGTACTTGGGTGGAAGTGCACTGTGCTTGGGTTTTGGACTTTTGGCAAGTAAAGTAATGTAGGATAATCTTCAAGGACACTACATCCGCCTTATTAGAAACAATTTATGTTGTAGGCCTATGTCGGTAGTGGTAGGCTACATCCTTCCCGTAATGTAGCCTAAGTATGTAACACAGTACTGACTGACACGTTTGTTTGTGTCTAGGCTTGGTAGCCTAATGGTGTTGTTGTTCCCCAGGCTGTCTGGCCGAACAGCCTCAAGGTCTTGAGCAAGGCCAAGGCCATAAACGAGCGCCCCCACAAAACCCTCCCTGCTTACCACTAACAAAGCCCGGGTGACCGAAGCCACTCCAAGGCAGGGTGCGGAAACCAAAGCCCCACCCAAGGCCCTGTGCCCCTCAGCAATTATGAAGGAAAAGTAGAGGGGCAAGGGAAAAATGTGACGCTTTGGCTCCCAATCTGCCAACTTCTAGCTTCTAGGTTGGCAGTAGGGAGGTCAATCCACGGAAAAGACGCCGTCACTTGAGATCTAGAAGATATATAAGTAAAAGGAACAGTCAGAGTAAGCTATGGGTATGGCAGAGATCGCTCAGCTCTCACTCTGATAGACCAGCCCATCACCACAGCCTAATGGTGTTAGCCTAGGTCCCTGGTCAGTGGTCCTAGGATATTGCCTAGCCTATTACTTTAAGCCCAAACAGTCTAGCAGACATTTCATAATAGGCTACCCTACTACCTACCTGGAGTTGTTTCGGCCGTCCATCAGTGGCCTCGAGAGAGTTGCTTCCCCCGAGTATGTTTGCTGCCAGTGCTTGATGCCCTAGCCTATATCACTTTAGCCCTACCATAGGATAGGCCTACATAAAAATGTTGGGCCAATGTTACTGGCACTTCTATTTTCTACAATTAGGCCTAGGCCTATTTGGCAAGAGTTGTGTTATCGGGCGTACCACTACCGACATACAACATAAATCATCTATAAATACTTAACATAGGCCTAACTAAAAACCCTAGCCTAACCTAACCTAGTATTCTCATTAGGCTACTACATTCATGAATACTAGGTTAGGTTAGGTTGTTTGGGTCAATATACAGGAGACGCAACAATATACAGCAGGCCTAGGTAGCACATTTCTAATAGTAGTTTTGGGTTCCTATCATCATAGGCCTATGCTTCATTTCTAGGCTAGGCTATATACTTTTTATCCCCGGGGAAAACAAAAATTATTTGGATTTTTTTTTTTTTTTTTTTTTCATTAACCTAACCTAATAGCTCCCAAATACATTTAGGGTAGGTTAGGTTAGGGTTTTTGGTTAGGTTAATGACAAAAAAAAAATTCACCCCCTCCCCAAAAAAAAATCCCCCCCCCCCCCCCAAAAAAAAAATCATAAGATTTTTGTGAGGGGAGTTATGCTGTATATCGGTAGTAGTACGCCCGATAACACAACTCTTACCGAGTTGTGGGTCAATATTTACGAGCCGCACCACAGCTGGGATCTCATTTCTAATGGTAGTTTTGGGTTCCTATCATTTTATGCTTCATTGCTATATAATTTTTATCGGAGTGGGTATTTGCACCCGACCGTAAAAATAACACTCTTATGGTATTTGCACCCGATCGTCGTCTTATTTATATTTCGATACAGACATAAATATAGCAAAACGAACATTATAACAAGTGAAACTGACAAATATAGGCCTAGTATAAATAATATATGTGAAGCAGTGAGCGGAATATCTTCTGTTTCATAAATGTTCACTCCCACATCACTTTTCTCGTAGCCAGAGTTCACTAAGATCATCGCACCCCCTGATCGCACCAACACCGCCCTATGACCTCTAACGAGAAATACCGAACTAAAATGTTCAAGAAACTATGCAGCGTTTGACAGTGGTTTTAACCTGTGGTACGTGTGTCCACCTTGAAAGGATTTAATTCTTAAAAGAGGCTATTAAGACTTGGAAAATGCATGCAATGGTTGCAATAACATATCCTCTTGCCACAATCAACTATATATCCACAAACATACAGGGTGATTAAAAAAAAATGTAATGATTTCACATGTATGTCATTTCTTCATTTTTTAACCTACACACTTATCTTTTCAGGTTGTGATGGTGCTATCATACCATTTGGCATAAGTCAACTACAAGGTTCTAGCTAAAATGGTATTCACAGCCGAGCAGAAAGTCAAGATAGTTGAATTCTGGTACGAGACCAAATCGTACGTCACAGTCCGTCGTCGGTTCTGCCGCGAGTTCAAAGTTCAAACACGTGATGGACCTTAAAAAAAACTGCCACAAAGGCAGTGAGCTTTGGGCCCTTCAGCTGCCTCTCTGTGATCTCCTCGGGTAGCTCAGAGCCCCAGAAGATGTTGTTATGGTTGTTGATGTGGAAGTGTGCCTCGTCGGAGAACCAGATGTGGTTGATCCATCCTGGGGTGCGTTCAAGCTTTTGGCTGAGCCAATCACACATGACATGCCTTCTTTGCATGTCTTCAGCTTTTAGTTTATGCCTCACATATATGGTGTAAGGGAATAGCTTGAGCTCCTTGGTCATAATACGCAACAGACTGGAGGGGGAGAGTCCCAACTCTTGGGAGCGGCGGCGGTGAGACTTCTTTGGGCTTCTGATGGCTGAGTTGCGCACAGTATCAATGTTTGCCTGGTTCTTTGTGACTGCTGCTGGACGTCCACTGTTCCCCTTGTGTGTGCTGTGGACAGTACCCTTGCTCTCAAAGTGCTTGACAAACCTCAGTATAACATTATTTTTAGGTCCATCACGTGTTTGAACTTTGAACTCGCGGCAGAACCGACGACGGACTGTGACGTACGATTTGGTCTCATACCAGAATTCAACTATCTTGACTTTCTGCTCGGCTGTGAATACCATTTTAGCTAGAACCTTGTAGTTGACTTATGCCAAATGGCATGATACCACCATCACAACCTGAAAAGATAAAGTGTGTAGGTTAAAAAATTAAGAAATTACGTACATGTGAAATCATTACACTTTTTTTTTAATCACCCTGTATGTCACCAACACCAACAAACATATCTCCCAAGTCACTAACACCAACACAAGCCCATCGAATGGATTGGCTGTGGCAAAAACTGTAGGAAATGGTTTAATTTAATTTGCATTAAACATTCGATAGGCACAGATACCGTAGAAGGGTACAACTGTAACAGTACTGTGATATGTGTTTTTGAGATTATTAAGTGCGTATCCTAGCTAGGCTATGTGATTCTATTTTTGACGAGTGCATTTTAATAAGAGATTATGCAGTTACAATCCAATATCCCCTGATAGGCCAAGACTATCTTGGGACAGTGGACTATGTTTACACGACACCACTGAATTAAAAAAAAAAAAAAGGCGGTGTTGCACACCTTCGTTGGTGGTCTGGAAATGCAACGACAGCGCGAGTATTGTCATTTAAAACCAGCATTTAATTAAAATTATAAGATACACGATACTTTATGAAGGTTGAAAGCTCTTTAATATTAGTGGGTCTGTTTTAATGTATTAATGTCGGTATCGCAAAATAAGGGTTCCATGTCATTTCAACCAGTAGCTCTCAACCAGTGCCAAATTAACCCAGACCAACCAAACCAGTGCCAAAATATAGTACAGTACTAACCTAACCGTATTGGTTGATTTGGTACTGGTTGAAATGGTCTACTGGTTGAGTTGACCGGTCACCCAAAATAAGACGACATCGGGTGCAAATACCGTACAGTGTTATTTACACGGCCGGGTGCAAATACCCACGTCCAATTTTTATCCACCAGAAAATATTCTTTTTCTTGGCTTTATTTTTTTTTAGCATTAACCTAACCCAAAAACCTAATCTAACCTAACCTAAATCAGTGCTAAATGTATTTGGGGGTTATTAGCCTAGGTTAGGTTAGGTTAATGCAAAAAAAAAAAAGCCAAAATAAAGCCAAGAAAAAAAAAAAAGCCGGTGGATAAAAAGTATATAGCAATGAAGCATAAAATGATAAGAACCCCAAACTACCATTAGAAATGAGATCCCAGCTGTGGTGCTGCTCGTAAATATTGACCGAGTTGTGTTATTGGGCGTATCACTTACCTCTAAACGGGTATATCATATCCTAGTGTTTACTATACCCCTTTGAAAGGACATTAGCCTAACCTTACCTAACCTATCCTAGTATTATGGATGGGGGCTGTCGCCCCCACACCCCCGGTGTTTGACATCAACTTACGTGTTTACACGACGTACGCCCGGTAACACAACTCATTCCATATATTTTTTTGTTGATATAGGCTAGCCTATAAGTGTTTTGGTATTTATCAAGGAAACCGGCCACAAATTTTCCTGGAAATTTGGAAGTCGCCCATTAAATGAACATAACCTATACATCATATTAATATAAGTTTCAACTTTCGGAAAAAACTTTTTCAATTACTTTGAAAAAAGTTAATATTTACCTCATGTTATCCACAGCCAAAACTGAAGATTGCGGAGTAAATACTGTAGACTTCATTCAAGTTTTTTTTGGCGACCGTCAACCTTTTATTAATTACATACCAAACCAGCGGGGGTGTGGGGGCGGCAGCCCCCACCTAATATACTAGGTTAGGTTAGGTTAGGCTAATATTACCCCTTATTTTCGTCTTTTACCCCTCAATTTCCCTGTACTTCATAGCCGTCCCCACTATCGGGGGCCGTATCTTAAGATTAAAATGTAAAACTTGCAAACTAAACAAACCAAAATTGGGACAAAGACAATATAAAGTCAAATTAAATTATCAAAATCGCTATGTGGAAACAACGCTTACTAAAATGGGTAAACCTGACTTTTTGGACCGACAGCGATTTCAGTAAGTTTTATTTTGTTTTTTGTAATTTTTCCTTCAGATATAGTGTAGTTTTATACTGAAGAGGAGCGGAAATGAGTATTTACCCATTATCCAACAATCTAAAAACACGTCCCCCACTAGTGGGGAGGGCTATGAAGTTCAGGGAAAATGAGGGGTTAAAAGGGTAAAAATACAATAATATAGCGTTTTGTATCAAAACTTGGCTCGGGTTTTCCCAAATTGCAAACCCATACAACCCAATTTTGTGGGAAAGCCCGATCGTGGCCATGGCCTTTCTCAGGGACTCGGGGCTGTACGGCCAGGCAGCTTAGGGAACAACAACAACATACAGTATGGTTTATACCTTGATTATCATCTCAAAGATAGAAGTAATCTATACTGATAATTTACAGTCTTTTGACATTGAGTTTAATGAACATTATTTTCAATGCATACAACACCATTTATACAATCTGAAGTGCCATGATTAAAGTGGCCTCTTATGAATTAAAATGTAAAACTTGCAAACTAAACAAACCAAAACTGGCCAACCCCGAAAGGGGTTGAAATAGGGGAGCTATCCCCCCGCCAAAGGCGGCTTTCTAGGGCCTTTCCTAGCTGTTGCTGAGAGGATTGGGTTCTAGTCATGTGGTGATGGGCTGGTCTATCAGAGTGAGAACAGAGCGATCTCTGCCATACCCATAGCTTACTCTGACTGTTCCTTTTACTTATATATTTTCTAGATCTCAAGTGACGGCGTCTTTTCCGTGGATTGACCTCCCAATCTACCAAGATTGGAAGCCAAAGCGTCACATTTTTCCTTTGCCCCTCAACTTTCTCTTCATAATTGCTGAGGGGCACAGGGCCCTGGGTGGGGCTTTGGTTTCCCGGGTGTTTCCTCCCCCTCCCCAGCTCCACGCCATGGAGTGGCTTCGGTCACCCAGGCTTTATTGTGGTCGGTAGGGAGGGTTCTGTGGGGGCGCTCAGTTATGGCCTTGGCCTTGCTCGGGGCCTTGGGGCTGTTTGGCCAGGCAGCTTGGGGAACAGTAACAACAACAACAACCCAATTTTGTGAATACCCGAGCCAACTTTTGACGAAAGCTGGCTCGGATTTCACGGGGTGGACTGGGTAGCATAATATTTCATGTTATAAAAATAGTCAACTTTGGGAAGACATTAGCTAACCCAACAACCTTACCTAGGCTGCCGCCCCCACACCCTCGCTGGTTGGGTTAGACTTTTTTTTTTTTTTTTTTTTTTGTAATGTTCTAGGCTATTAGCCTAACCTAACAACCTTACCTAACCTAACCTAACCTAGTATATGGATGGGGGCTGCTGTCCCCACACCCCCGCTGGTTGGGTTACTTTTTTTTTTTTTTTTTTTTTTTATGTGCTATTAGCCTAACTTAACAACCTAACCTAACCTAGTATATGGGTGGGGGCTGCCGCCCCCGCTGGTTGGGTACTGACTGAAACACTTATTGTTTTACAGTAGCCTAGGCCTATACATGTATTTTAGCATTTTATTTTTTCTCCCTTATAATACATTTCAGCTCTTAATGCCATATATAGCAATGATGTATATGCTCTACCGGACCTATTAGGCCTAAACAGATCGATGGGCTAACTGTCGGTCCAAAACATCAGTATAACCCTAAAATGAAAATTATTAAATAAAAGAACACAATCCACCACATAGGGTGTACATTACTACATGAGCAAGTTAATCTGTTTCCCAAGCAAACTAATCGCACATATAACAACGCACTATCGTCAATTAAAGGAATTAGTCAAGTTTGGGAAGTCCGGGATGTTCTGGTAAATTTTTACTAAACTCTGCATGAATAAAGAAACTATATGTTAAATGTCAAAATATTATTTAAAATCAAATTTGCAACATGACAAGACATTAACAATAGTACAAAATACAAATATTGTTGGATAATGGGGAAAACGTTTTTTCCGAAAGTTGAAACATATATTAATATGATTTATAGGTTATGTTCATTCGATGGGTGACTTCCAAATTTCCAGGAAAATTCGTGGCCGGTTTCCTTGATATTTTCCAGTGTTTTTATTATCTAGGACCGTCAGAACATTGGGAAATGAGTGTATCTTATTAGCCTATCCAAAGATTTAAAGACACGGATAAAGCGAGGCAGGCACGGAATGGATGTAGTGTCCGGACGTACGGTCATCATGTTTACATAGGTCGATCGCTGATCGCCGCGGTTAAGTTCGCGTCTATTTTTATTTTTTCGGTTATTTGCCCTCTGCTGGCAATAATACAGTATATGATGATGACAATATGTGGGTAGAATGTAGAGTTCGGGCGTACCGCCAGCCTTGTTTACACTACGCGGAGAGGCGTCGGATGCTTGTCATCATGTTCCCGTCTATTTTGACTGCCTTTGGATACAATAATACAATGAATGGCACTCAGCTTAAGAATGTAAACGGAGAAACCGATCTGGGAGTAACAATATCGAGTAACCTAAAATCGAGTCAACAATGTTCAGAAGTTGTTAAGAAGGCAAACAAAATAATTGGCTTTATAGGCAGGTCATTTGAGCATAAATCCAAAGAAGTTATCCTAACCCTTTACAATTCCTTAGTCTGCCCTCTTCTGGAATACTGCGTTCAATCCTGGTGCCCTTATTACCAAAAAGATATAAACAAGCCAGAACGAGTTCAACGTAGAGTTACCAAAATGATACCTAGCCTAAAGAACAAACCATACGAAGAGCGTCTTAGAGAATTAAATCTACAGTAGGGTCTCACATAAAACGAGTTTATGGTCGATAAACGAGGGCGTTTTATGCGATTTCGTTTTATGTGAACACAGCATTTTGGTGGCGCAATATCGTCAATGTTCACTGTAAGCGAAAAATTTTGTACAAAGCGAACGATATTTCGTACGTTTTGTACGATATTTCGGCGCTCTATATGAAAACTCCTCGGATTTGCCCCACTTTGGCGGCGGACTCGTTTTATGTGATCACATTCGTTCTGATCGAAAATTAAATATTAATATTTTAGGTCGGTCGTTTTAATCGAGACTCGTTTTATGCGGGACCCTACTGTATTTCCTTTAACCCAGCACAGATTAAGAGGTGACTTAATTCAAGTGTTCAAAATCATCAAAGGCATCGACAATATGAACTGTAGTAAGTACAGTACTTCACTATCGACCAATCTAATTACACGCGGGGAAACGGTTGCAAAATTATTGGTAAATCTTTTAACTCGCACGAATCTAAGAATTTCTTCTTCAATCGAGTTGTCAACTTGTGGAATGGGCTTCCCCGAAACGTTATAGACTGCATCACCGTTGATTCATTTAAACTCCGCCTAGACAAATATCTCGCATCAAACCCGCGACTGACTGCGTTTGTAAATGAATAACTTTATTTTATCTCCCCCTCAGTTACTAACCCATCTGTCCTCTACTAACTTCCTAATCCTGCCATGGACATTAGTTCCAGGGCAGTAATTCCCTTTCCAATGTTCCCTTACCCACTCTAAACCACTGTTTGGACACTTGATCCTCAGTGTTTTGGAAGACAAGCAACCTAGAAGGGTCACTAGATATGTTGTTGCTTGATTTCCTTTGTACTCCTTTGTACTAATAATATGTTGAGGGGGGCAAACTGCTTTTGGATACCATAATACTGTCATCATCATATATATTGCTAGCAGGGGGCAAGTAACCAAAAAAATCGCCATCAAAATAGACGCGAACTTAACCACGGCGATCGACAAATCTAAACATGGCGGGGTTGGCGTCGGACACTTGCAAGTATGTTCAGGTAGAATGTAGAGTTCAGGCATACCGCCAGCCTTGTTTACACTACGAGTAGTGGCGTCGGACATTTGACATCATGTTCCCGTCTATTTTGACTGCCTTTGGATACAATAATGTTTTGAGGGGGGGCAAAGCCCCCCTTAGCATATTATTGTATCCAATGTCAGTCAAAATAGATGAGAACATGATCGCAAGCGTCCGCCGCCGTCATGTTTACATGGTAGATTGCCGCGCGGCCGCAGATAAGTTCGCGGCGATTTTTTTCTCGGTTATTTGCCCCCTGCTGGCAATATATATGATTATGACAATATGTCATGGGATGATTGGAGGGTAAGGGGGGCCAGCTCAACATATTATTGTATCCAACGGCAGTCAAAATAGAAGGGAACATGATGGCAAGCGTCCGATCCGCGTAGTGTAAATAATGGTGGCGGTACGCCCGAACTCTACATTCTACCCGCACGCACTCTTTGACGTGTAAGGAAACCCGGGGAAGAGTTGTGTTAGCGGTTTAGCGCCCAGAGCGGGCATACTGTCCACTTTGTTTACATAGGTTAGTCGCATGCTCGTAGTTACATTCGTGGCTAATTTGACTGCTGTTATTTGCCCTTGCTGGTAATATATATGATGTGAATAAGTCATCGGGGTTCCCATTATTCTATCCCACGGCCGTTAACAAAACGATTAAACCAACACCTGGCCGTGGGATATAATAATGGGTTGAGGGGGGGGCTCAGGAATATTTTGGAATTTGTTGATATGTAGCAAAGACCCCAATGGGAATACACATACATACATACATAACATTTTAAGACTGAGTGTTCCACACATAAGTGCAGTTTCAGTCTCTTGTCCTAATGGCGGCGTTCCAGGCAACCCTGTTAAGGGCTGCTTCACTTGTCAAGTTCTTGGATTTGAGATCGGCGCGTATAGTCCGATCCCAGGTCTTCCTCGGTCCACCCCTTGGTGCAGCTCCCTCCACAATCACAGACCTGCATTTTGTCACCCAATTTTGTTCATCCATTCTCTCCACATGTCCATACCATCCCAGTCTACTTGTACGCATCACCTCGCTAATACTCTTTATACCTAAACGTCTCCTCAGCTCAACATTTGTTATTCTATCCTGTAGCCTGGCCCCACACATCCATCTCACCATTCTCATCTCATACGCTCCATTCTGTTGACATCCTCTACTTTAACGGCCCATGTTTCTGAGGCATACGTCATTGCACTTCTAACACATGAGGCATACACCTTTCCCTTCAGGGGGAGAGGCATTCTTTTCATGGTCAGGATTGGCGTCAATTCTCTGAACTTCCCCCAGCCACACCTAATTCTAGCAACAGTGGCAGCCTCGGCCCCACCACCGGCAGAGATGGTATCTCCTAGGTAACAAAACTTGTTCACCAGCTCCAAAGACTCATTTCCAAAATTCACAGCCACAGGATCATCACTTAACACAAGCTCGCCTTTGCACACTACGCACTCAAATTTCTCTATTTCTGACTTATCCTTCGGCAGGGGCCCCTTTATTCTACTACAGCGCTTACTCCCATGGTGTACCCAACATCGACAGATGCTACATTGAATTGAGTTAACGCCCACTCCCTTTCCACACACTGCACATGGGTATGCACCGCTCTTTTCCACATTGCCTCGTCTCAAACTACAATGCATAACCTTGGTTTTGTTAATATTGACTCTTAAACCCTTGCTCGCCATGCCCTCTCTCCACTTTCTGAATTTGGCCTCAGCATCCTGCATACTGTCAGCTATTAGGACTAAATCGTCTGCATAAAACAGTTCCAACGGGAGTCCGCCTCTAAAAACTCTAGACAGCGCCTCCAAGACCATAATAAAGAGGAGGGGGCTTAACACTGAACCCTGATGGACTCCAACACGGACTGCGAATTCATCACTCAGTACACCTTTCACCCTCACCGAACTTCGCGAATCCTCATACATCTTCATTATCACACGCACCAGCCACTCTTCCACACCAAGTTTCCTCATAGCCCACTGTACAACATCTCTAGGTACCCTATCAAAGGCCTTCTCCAGGTCCACAAACACAAAGTAAAGATCCCTGCCTTTTAGTAGGTATCTTTCCTGTATCTGCCTGACTATGAAGATAGCATCGGTTGTACCACGTCCTGGCATAAAACCAAACTGCATATCATCAATAGAGATGCTTTGCCTGATCAAACCCTCAAGGACTCTCTCACAGACCTTCATGATTTGGTCAAGCATTTTCAGGCCCCTATAATTTCCTCTATCTAGCGCATCCCCTTTTCCTTTGTATATATTTACTATTACACTTTTGAGCCAATCCTCTGGGATTTTCTCATCTTTAATAATGGTGTTTATCAACTCAGTGACTAAGTTTACACCAATCTCCCCTGAGGCAATATGCCTAACGGCCTTATTGGCCTATCCTTAGTTGGAATTATGCAAAGCTGGTACATGTCATATTTGAAACATATGTTGTACCAACATTGTAAATTGCTAACTTGAATAAACATTATTATTATTATTAATTACGTAATGTGCTTTGACAAATAGTAATTATATAAGCTTAATAAGCATGATTAATGTTTTGCTAATAAGTGGCAATTATTATGAAATGTCCATACTTGTTCATATTGCTGTGATTTATAACTTTAGTCTGTATATTTTCAGCTAATGGTAAATTGTCAGATCCTCATCTTTATTACTCAACTATTACGAGGATTTTTATAGCGAAATAGGTTGTTAATTATGAGGACTTGTCATAGATATGTAGTTTTATATTTCACCATTAAGTATCAAGGAATCAGTTGCTAAGTGATTCAATTTACCGTCAGCTGAAATAAAAACGAATATAGGATATAATACACACAGATGTAGCAATTTTTGTTTCTGTCTTTTCTTTTTCTAAATGCCACATTTTCGGTCATGGGGGAGTGGGGGGGTATTTTGCTTGATATGCGAGTACTGTATGCTATAATATATCCATCCATAATTAATTGACATTTGTCATAATATGTCATTCAAGTTCTACTGGTAATTCAAATTAATTACGGAAATATTTGCAACCTGAGACATGCTCTGACATGTCTTCATTAAAAGTGAACATATAACCTGAGAAAAAGCTTATTCCTTGGGAATCATAGTCTTAACCCCTTCACCACCATTACGTAATTTTCATCACATTCTGGTTTCCATTAGACAATTTTCGGCAAGAATGTAGTTACCGGGTGTACCGCCCGTCTTGTTTACACTACGCGGACGCTCACCATCATGTTCCCGTCTATTTTGACTGCCTTTGGATACAATAATACATTACCCTAACCAAGCAACCTAACCTAACCTAACTTAGTATTATAGATTTATAAGTATTTATTTTATTATAAGTATTTATAGATGATTTATGTTGTATGTCGGTAATGGTACACCCGGTAACTACATCCTTCCCCAATTTTCTTTAGATTATAATCTAGCTATGCGACTCAAATGGGTAAATGGTAAATACGAACTCAAAAAACCCTCTTAGTAACATGGTCCTTCTTAACTGCATAAATTCATATATTTTTAGCCAAAATCAAAGGTAAAACAGTGTCATGGTGTGTAGTGAAGCAGATAGGTGGAAGAATTGTGCGTTTCTTGATAAAAGTGTCAATATTGGCACAGACAATAATAAACACAGTATAATCAAAATTAGCTATAGGGGCATCACAGGTTTAGCTTTTGTTGGCTTTGGCAGCCCCTTTTCAATTAATCTCCATAAGAGTACTGAAACACAGATATTTACCCAAACTGTATTCTGTGATAGAGATGTCAAACTAGTCTCAAATGGCTCGTCTGGACAAGGGAAAAAACTTCTATTCAGGGAATATTTGGCTAATGTTGACCGTTTGTACTGGCCCCTGTAGTTTATTATCATGCTACAAATTGGTAAGAATTGTTGCCAATTGCCAGTAATTTTTTAACTACAGGAACCCCCTCACACAATAGCCGCTTAATGTACAGTACTGCCTCTGGTATGTATATAACCTTGATTAGGGGATATATTTGCAGAGATATGTGTATCCGAAAATTACGAAACTCAAGCATTTATACGAGTCCAGGCTCGCGGCGGCCATAGCTGACCTACTTATTTTCACAATAAAAACTGAACCACTTGGTCTAGAGAGTTCTAGTCTTAACCCATCGCAAGATAAAGAGTAATGCCTCTGGATATATATACTGTACTGTATATATAACCTATGTTAGGCAATTTTTTAATTTATTTATTTTTTACAAGTGCGCCAAAATTCCAAGAATTCGATGTTTCACCCGAATCAAACGCTGGTGGGAAGGTTTAAACCCTATTTAATTGGCCTCTCAATGTGATGGCAGCATTTTTCTTTGATTCTGGGTATCATTAAAGAATGTAATGCAGTATAGTACAGTACAGTAATGACATATGGGATAATTTGTATCTCGCCTGTTCTTTTAGGTTTTTCCTAAGCTGATTGTAATAATCTTATGTGAACTAGAATAATATTACATCCTACGCTTGCCACTGGAACCAACCCAGAGAATACTTCCATGAGCCTTTTAGTGTGATAGGGGTCTGTTATGATTTCTGTTGATAGTGATCTTTTATGATTTTTGTTTAATTTAGTTACAGTATTTGAAACTCACCCCCATGGCCTCCTGATCCCTCTCTGTATTGACAGACATTAGAGATGCATTAGACCAGTGTTACATTTACATTGTAAGTGCTAGCATCTGATTAGCAAGATCAAGCTGATTACACTGGTTTCAGATCACTGTACATACACCTCCACGGCATTATAACGTTACAATAACATTCTACATGCACCTCACATGCTGTACACTACAATGGGCGGTCGGGCTTGTAACCCTTCCCTGAAATAGGCCTAGAAAATCAAATTAATTGACTCGATAGATGCTATTCATTCATGGCTACCCGTTCAGAGATTAATGTGTCTGGCAATAGTTAAATAGGTATACCTGTACTCAATTTAGGACAGTCATAATTTGTATACATCTATCAATCTATCTATTGCCAGACGACATCATCCCTAAAGGGGTGGGCACAAATGAATCGCTCTAAGCATCTCTGTCCCCTCTCAGCCGACACCCCTCCTCCCAACCAACACCGCTTTCTCTCATATACCTCTCAACTCCGTCCTTCCACTTCCCTCTCTGTCCCTCCACTTCACTGTCCTACATACATAATAAGATTATACAGTACTGTACTGTACATGCATAACTTTAAAGACTTTGTGATACACACAGGGTACGGTTTTAGTCTGGTGTCTTAATGGTGGCACTCCAGGCAACCTTGTTCTGGGCTGCTTCAATTGTCAGTTTTTTTAATATGAGAGCAGATTGTAGGACCTGATTCCACGGCTGCCCTCTGTTCATTTCCCACCACGTCCACATACTGTACTCGCATCTCTTCACCCAGCTTGGATCATCAATCATCTCCACTTGCTGAAATACAAGGGGGTAAAAGCTTAATTACTCCTCTGACTCAGAGATCTTTACTAAGCTGCATTTTACCCAAGCACTTATGAAGTACCGTAGGTTTGTTAAATCATTGAGGTGGGCCTTGATAACAGATACTTTTATATCTTATGCTGGGTTATTGCTATTACAAACGGCAAAAAAGCGAGCATGTGAGCAAAACAAAATTATGTAGGCCTATGTTCTATTGTATTTCTATTATTTATTTTGTGTTAGTTTCTTTTCTAGGTACAGTACAGTATATAGTGTTTTTGTTGTTGTTGTTGTTCCCCAAGCTGCCTGGCCGAACAGCCCCAAGGCCCCGAGCAAGGCAAAGGCCATAACTGAGCGCCCCCACGGAACCCTCCCTGCCGACCACAATAAAGCCTGGGTGACCGAAGCCACTCCATGGCGGGGAGCGGAGGCGGAAACGCCTGGTTTTTGTAGGCCCCCTTGTTCAGGTGGGCTCAAGTATTATTTAAAAAAAAAATAAAGATCCTCCTTGACTTTTTCACAGGATATCCAACAAAGGGTTTGGACAAAGAGGGCGGGAATGATGAGAACTATAACGAGTAGGTTTATCTAAGTGGGTCTTGAGTGAGTGTGAGAGAGCTCAGGTGCACAGCATCAGTGGTTGGGAAAGTCTAAAGTTCACCATGTGGACAATATACAGTACTATCAGTCAACGTGCATCATGATGTGTATATCTGACAAACTCATTCTATCATTATGATGTCTGCACCTTACTTTCTCCTGGAACATTGTTTTTTTATATTTTTTCATTATTTTTTTGTAATTGCCATTACTGTAATTTATTATGCTTTATTGTGACAGTGTCGAGCCATTATGCCTATGAATATAAAATTCATACTTCAATAAATATGATCATCGACAGTAGCAGCCACTGCAGAAATAACCTACCCCAGAGGGGACAATAATCGCCTACATCCTGTACCTCACCACAGTTGCTTATTCTGGCTTGGTGGTGCTGTGTGTACGATGAAATGTGCTTGTTGAATATCATAGTTTCTTTGGATTGGTTGTTGTTGTTCCCCAGACTGTCTGGCCGAGCATTCCCGAGTCTGGTTGACCGAAGCTGCGCCAGATGCTCTGGCTCCCAAAGGGTACTGTATTCAGGGTTCAATCCCAGGCGGGTTTTGTTTTTTTTGTTTTTTTTTTCCCCGAACGGCGTTGCTTGATTTAAAGATTGTCAACATTATTATAGTAGTCAAGGGTTGAAGCCAATATCTAAAATTGATTAAACATCGTGTACCAGTACATGAGTTTGGTAGCCTGCTTATCTGTGAATGAGGTGCGTAACAAAGGCTCTTTCAATTATCTGATTAGTGAAGGTCCCAACAATAATACTTCACACTGTCTGTCTGTCGTTTCTGATAGCATCGTCCTTCACTCGTTGATAACAGCCAGACTCTTGGTGTGGCGTGATGATGAAAGGTGGTCTACAGTAGGCCTATACAGTATATTTATTTTTGAGTTTCTTCGCTAGACCTCCATCAAGCTTAGAAAAACACCCCCTAGACCCCCTTTAAAGATAAATTTGTACTTTTTTCAGTAGAAAAATATCCCGGCCGGTTCCTTCTATAGTTAGGGACTGGCTATCGCTCGCCAGGAAAAAATCGACACCTAAAGGTCACGAAAGGTCTTAATCTTTATAAAAACAATTAGGCGAAAGGTCTCAAAATTGCCAAACTAACGGAACGAAGGTCTTAAAACCTCAAGACTAATATGCTAAACATAAGGGAGAAGGGGGGCCAGAAAAGGCGAGCACTACCCACTTAAGCCCCCGTCACACATACACTAGATTTTATCCCAACTGCCCCCGATTTTGAAAAAAACAAATATTGGAAAACTGCACAATTGGGGGCAGTTGAGACCAAAATTGTGTATTTTTCTAACAGCTCCCAATTTCACAAGCTTACAATTTATTTTTGGCAAAATCGGGGCAGTCGGTATACACAATTGTGTATGTGTGATGGGGGCTTTACACTAATGCTAGATGCAGTATTTTTTTTAGTTATATTTTGGTTATCATTGGGCAATTATTTTCATCTTCGGAAAAATCTCTCATAGTAACGAAGCATGAGAATATATTTTAGGTCCTTCATCCAAACATACCAAGTTCTATTGCACCCTATCAAACACTAGACAATTTATTCAAATTTAGGAGATGGAATAGGTCCGCTTGGCCACTTGTGTATGGCCACTCTCATTAAGGTGAGCAAGGCGTCCGGCAATAGATAGATAGTAGAGGTCTCTTGTAATCAAATTGTCTATCTATCTATTTATGTATCGCCATATGCCTTGATCCCCAAGGGGGTGGCTACGAATTAATCGCCTCCATAATCCGAGTCGGTTCATTCGATTCTCTAGCTTGTTTTCGGAGGAGAATTGCTATACCCTGTTCCAAATAGGTAGGCTAGAAATTGTGACCCCTAACCTCTGTAACTAAAAAAAGGGCTAGAGCAAATGTGCTGTAAATTTCCACACCTATTTCCTGGCTGACCCTTGCCAAATTGGAGAAGTATTAGCTTGATTACTATAGTTGTTTGTGAGTTATAGTCCTATAGGTTCGCTGAGGGTGTTTATTTGGTGTTTCAGTGGGCTTTTTTGGTAATGCAGTGATACTAGGTACAGCACAAATTCGGGATTTGAACCTGTGTCTATTGGATTACCAGTCCAGTGGCAAGACCACTCCACCATACCTCCCCCAGGCAGGCATGCTACCAAACGCATGTTTAGTATTAAATAGTGGTAATGTACTTGTCACTGAATCAGATTGCAAGAATATGATTGTATATCTATACACTATATTAATGTTTTAATAAAATATTAGCACCTGTGGGAGCTCGTTAATAAAATCATCAGGTGTTAGCTATAATAAAATGTAAAAACTAATTTAGCAGAACTGTGACTTACAGTATAGGTATAAATGGTATAGCAGTATCCCAAGATTTGACAGAATCATAGTAAGGGGGTAGTAATTTTTTTTTTTTTTTTTTTTTTTTTACTAGACCTCCATCAAGCTTAGAAAAACACCCCCCTTCAACAAAAAATTTAGTTTTTCGGTAGAAAATTTCCCGGCCAAAGGCTGATACCTCTTCAATTTACAGGCTCGCTTTCGCTCGCCAGGAGAAAATTACATCTAAATGGCACGAAAGGTCTTAAAATTGACAATGAAATTGGATGAAAGGTATTAAAATCGTCATACTAATGGGCTGAACGTCTTATAATCTCAAATATAATATGCTAAAACATGAGGGTGAAGGGAGTCCAGAAAAAGCTACTACTGTACCTCCCCTTTAATGTAAATTCTGGTTATTTATAAGCATGAATGGTATACCAGTACAGTATCCCAAAATTTGACAGAATTAATTTAGTATAAATTCTGACTATACCCTCAAGGAAACTTTATGAGATGACAGGGCTTGGTCATAGGACGAATGAAAACGAGTACAGTAAAACGGTGATCGGACTACTCTACCAGCCATTTCAATCGGCACATCTCAGTAATTCTAAGGAGTACACTGAAAAAACAACAGTAGATCTATTGAACTTTATGAGGCTGCTGGTATCTAATCTACTTACTGTTAGATCAGATTAAGTTAGGTTAGGACTTAGGACTACAAGTTGCTATTGGTTGATGTGGTTTAGTGGTTGAGATGTCTAGGAACACAGTATAGACCCTCTCATTTGGACCCGGGCTTCTGGAATCTCACAACATTCAGAATATAGTCACTTTTTCTTCTTTAAGCTCTGTGTGTCCAGATATTTTGACTAGTATCTGTTCAATTTGGTTCTCCATCACTGCCTGCTACATACAGCCTTGTCTGTTCAAATTGTCACCCCAATCTTTCAAGCAAGATATGCTTGGCCAAGGTGAATGTTTGAATGACATTTTATAGTATTATAGTCCGTTCATTCTAGGTTGGGCAGATATCGTAACCCCTAACCTCTCATAACTCAAAAAGGACTAGAGTAATCTAGCTAATATTTCTATCAAGTAGGAAAACTTGGCTAGGGAATATGTGTATAAATTGACAGCTCATTTGCTCTAGCCCATTTTTAGTTACATAGGTTAGAGGTTACGATTTCTGCCCAACCTAGAAAAACGGACTATAGTCAGAATGACACATTTATGCCTATTGAATTTTGGCTATTATTATTATCTCTCTTTATTGTAAAAATAAGAATAAAATGTGTTACTACTGTATACTGTTACACTGTCTCGACTAATGCTATTCCCTCCTCTCCTCTCTCAGTCTAAACCCAGAGAAGTGGAATCAGCAGTGAAGGATGCCATCTCCTGTGGGTACCGGCACATCGACTGTGCCATGGTATACGGCAACGAACCGGAAGTGGGGGCCGCCATCAAGGAAAAGATTGCCGACGGTACCGTCAAGCGGGAGGACCTCTTCATTACCAGCAAGGTTTGTAAAGATGCAAGGAAGGGGGAATTTTGTTCTATGTGTATGAAGGAGAAGTGCGGTGTGCTTGTAAAGTGTACAGTAGTGAAATAAATAGGTGTTTTGAAAGTTAGCTGGATTACTCTTTGTAGGTGAGTCACAACAGAAACAGTGGGGGAAGCCAGGCAAATGAAACAGGAGCTCCAGCAACTCCTTATCATATGCCTGTGTGGCCTCCGTAGGGTGCTGCCCTGTTCCATTGGTGCCTACAATCTCCCCACTGTACATCTCAGTTCGGTGACAGCATGGTTAACCTCTTCTGTACTGGCAACGTCTTTTTAACCTTATTCTAGCTACATTTAGAGGATTTTATGCAGCTTAAGAATGAATTGCTAGTTAAGAGGGTTGATTGAAACAGTCTGTAGCCTCTTAATTGCTACATGTCCGTCCTAAGCTGAATAAGATCATCTAATAATTGCCGGATTCTGATGAGAATGACTTCACTGAATGGGTTAAGCATTCTCAGAAAGGATCTCGGGGCTAGAGGACTTGATAGGGATGCTACAGCAGGGATAGTGGCCTTCAGATATATTTTTTTGTTTTCCCTAGAGGTTCTTTCTAAATTCAGTAAGATCCTCTTGTTATACCTTTATTATGTCATTAGTTATATCTGTTCCATAATTTAACCAGGCTTATGAGGGCTGCAGCCTAGTAGGCTGTTGAAAAATAGCTTCTCTCTCTCTCTATACTTTTATTAAAGTATGTACAGTATAAGAATCAATCACTGATTAAATAGATTAAATAGGAGGCGGGAGGCTAGGAATCTTCCTCTCCTTGTAAAATTCACCTACTAGACGGGACAGAAAAAGGGGCGAGGGAACGCGAAAGTGGTCGCGGACCCTAAGAATTAGAACTATAAATGTTGTTTCTGTTCGGTCTCTGTCTCGAGTCGGCTACCCCCAGCTATGGGGTATGTGTCTGAGTATATACAGTACACTTAAAATTAACAATATTTCAGAAATATTCACTATGTTTCAACCCCCAAACCCCAGGGAAAAGGAAAAGACTTGAGTAGGTTATCTAGACCTCAAATACTGTAGACACCACACACTCCTCGTTGGCTTTCTTCAAGGAGAAAGAAAAGGAATAGGAAAATTACTATGTAGCTTACGATGAAATGGTATCTATACAGTATTTCATTTGACACTACAAACTACTCTTTAGTTTTCTTCATCATATGGTGATGACTTAACTTTATTTTTGCAATATTTGTACAAGTGTTCTATTTGGGTCATATTTGAAGTGTGTGTGTGTGTGTATTTACCTATTTGTAGTATACAGGAGTTGAGCTTTTTAGGCTCGTATTGTCCCGCTTCCTGAGTTACAATTATCTAACTTTGCCTTAAAAATATGAATGTTTTTGGCACACACCACTTCCTCTTCCAACTGATTCCATTTACTTGTACTTCTGTAAGGGAAACTATACTTTCTCACATCTCCTTTACATCTTCCTTTCATTAGCTTATATCTATGCCCCCTAGTTCTACCATTATCTTTCACAATATAACCCTTCTTGTCCACCTTTTCGAGTCCTCTCACACATTTGTACATCATAATCATATCGCCTCTCTCCCTCCTATCCATTAGAGATGGTAAATCTAATTTCTTTAATCTCTCCTCATATGGTAATTCTCTCAGTTCTGGTATCATCCTAGTTGCAGCTCTCTGAACCTTCTCCAGCTTTTTTAGATCTGGTGCCCACACCACTGCCGCATACTCCAGTCTTGGTCTCACCAATGTTTTTATTATTTTCTCCAGCATCTCCTCGTTTATATAGTAAAAGGCTATTTTTATTCTGTTTAGCAGTCCATATGTTTCTCCCACTATCTTATTAATATGATTCTCAGGTGAAAGATCACTCCTAACAGTTATCCCTAAGTCCTTTTCTTTCTCTGATGGGTTAAGTGTTTTCTCCTAACTTATATTCCATATGAGGCCTTCTATTACTTACTCCCATTTCCACTACATGACATTTATTTGTGTTGAATTCCATTTTCCACATGTTGCTCCATTGATCTATCCTATCCAAATCCCTCTGTAATTCCCTACCACTGTTTTCATCTTCTATACGCTTCATGATCTTGGCATCATCTGCAAACATATTCATATATGCATTTATATCCTTAGGCATGTCGTTAATGTATATTAGAAACATTATGGGAGCCAGCACCGCTACCTGCGGAACTCCACTTGTGACATCTTTCCACGTAGAAAATTTATCTCTGATAGTAGTCCTCATCTGTCTCCCTGAAAGATAGTCCTCCATCCAATTTAACAAACTACCCTGAATCCCTCCATACTCTTTTAATTTCCACTTCAGCCTGCTATGCAATACTCTGTCAAAAGCTTTCTTCATGTCAATATATACGCAGTCCACCCATCCATCTCTCTCTTGTAATATGTCAACCACTCTGTCATAAAAACTGAGTAGATTTGTAACACATGAGGTACCCTCCCTGGATCCAAATTGCCTGTTAGATAGTAGATTATTCTTTTCCAAGTAAATCATCCATCTTTTCTTAATTATTTTCTCACAGATTTTGCACACTATACTAGTAAGTGACACAGGTCGATAATTCAATGGATGTTCCCTGTTCCCACCTTTATAAATCGGTACAATGTTGGCTCTCTTCCAGTCCATGGGTAATTTTCCCACTTCCAGAGAGTATTTCATTATCTCATATAAGGGTTTCACTAGTTCGTCAGCACATTCTTTCAAAATCCATCCCGCTACATTGTCAGGTCCCACTGCTTTTTTCACATCTAATCCTTTCATTATTTCTACTAGCTCCTCTGGGAGAAAATTAATCTCTCCCAGTTTATCACCAATTTCACCTACCGGTACTTCTTCAAAGTTATCACCTTTAGTATATACTGAGTGTAGTGTATTGTTCATAATTTCACACATATTCTGGTCGTCATCATAAGTGGTCCCTTCAACCTTCAACCTCACTATTCTATCCCTTACCTTCATGTTACTATTTATAAACCTATAGAACAGCTTAGGATCAATCTCACATTTTTTCACAATGTTCTTCTCATATTCTCTGGCTTCTTGTCTCCTAATTGTAGCATATACATTTCTTAATCTTTGTATCTGTTCCAAGTTTCTCTATTACACCTTTTTCTAGCTGCCTTCCACACTTGGTCTCTCTTTTCCTTGGCTTTCCTACATTTTTCATTAAACCAATCCTTTTCCTTCGCTGACCTATTACCTTGTTTAGGGACATATTTATTAACTCCTTCCTCATATATTGTTTTAAATACTCCATACTTCTCGTCTACACTATTTCTCTGATGTATTTCACTCCAGGAGCGCGTTCGGTAAACCTATCGCCGATTCGTCTGATAGCGCTTGATAGAACGGTGTTTCGATTTCACTACCGAACGACACAGATCGCCGATCGGTCTGCCAGAGCTTTGTAAACAATAACAATAGCCCTTTGACCCAAGAAAGAAGAAGAAGAAGAAGACATCGCAACAAGAATTGTTTATTTTTCGTAGTGTGTTTAATATTTACATAAATTGTATTCAAGAAGGGGAAACACGATACGCAATCTATATTATTAGCAATATAATAACTTTAAATGGTTTGTTTACATTCTCGTCGATCATTCGATCGACCTCCGAGGACCGATCGCTCTGATAGCTAAAACAGCAATCGTTTTCGATCGCCGATTCGTCGAATCGGCGGCTATCGCGTTCGCTAGAGCTATCGGCCCTAAACGATAGGTCTACCGAACGCGCCCCAGTCAACATCTCTAAAGTATTGTCTCAGTGATTGGTAGTCTCCTTTTGCATAGTCAAACCTAGTTTCCTTGTGCTCCTCCCTCTCCTCCATATTGGAATAACCCAATAGGATTTCTATGTCCATTACAACGTGATCGCTCTTGCCTAAAGGTGGTAAGTATTTTATATCAGAAATTACATCTGGGTCTCTAGTAAACATTGTGTATGTGTGTGTGTGTGTAGAGCTTCAAGATAAGAGGAGAGACGATGTTGTAATTCTGAAGATAAGAGGAGGGGAATATCTAGTACCTGTAGCCTACAATGATAAGGTAAATGGCCAAGAAGTGTGGTGTGATATGGTTTTTATCTACCGGTATTCCTGATAACATTTATATTGAATGCAAGGTTATTTGCTGGTGTGTGAATTATTATCTAGAAATTTAACTCTATTGTACTGTATATTGAATGTAATGTATAGTAAATAGTAATTTGTATTTTTACTTACCCTACATCCCCTATCTTGTTTTGTATTTCTCTTTTTCCCTAAGTTTTTGTTGGGGACAAAGAGTGCCTAGTCATGATGCCTTTGCTTGAGAAAGATTCCTCAGTTGGAATCTCCAAAAGATGACTACTGGTACTTAACTTAAGTTCAGTTCATTGGGAGACCTGTGGAGAACTTCTCTTGGTCAGTATGATATTTTGGGATGGGGGAAATCGATTAGGATAGGACAGAGTCAGATGATGAGTATAATTTTGCATGGCAAAGCTTTTCTCCGTTCTCTACCAACCTTAATTGGTGCAGTACATGGGCTGAATTTCTCTCCTTAGTCCTGATCATTGTATACAGTAAAGTCTTATTATTATTATAGCACTCTTGAAGCTGGTATGGTGTATTATAGATAGGTGCTGCAGTTGGACTTAGGTGAGTCTTACTGAAGTACTGTTAGCACTATGCCAGCAGCAGCCATTGTGGTGACATAATGGGGCTGTTATGGCAGTACTACAATCCAACTGCCAGCCTTGGGATACAATAATAGGTTGAGGGGGAGCAAAGCCTTCCCCCATGACTTATTGTCATCATAATATTACCAGCAGGGGGTAAATAACAGCTGGCCTTGGGATAATTTTGTAAAAAATGGCAATCAAGTAGACGGGAACATAACCATGAGGGTACAAGTAATATAAATCATAGCAATGATACACTCGTTAACACAACCATTACCAAGGGTTTTTAAAGGCTTGCCTCCAGGGAAGAAGAGTCAAAAGATGGAGGGAGTACTTCAACGAGTTGCTAAATGTAAGGAATGAAGCGCCAACAAACATAGTTGGATGGGGTATGGGAGAGAGAAGTAGTGGGGATCAGGAGGTCAGAAGTGTGGGAAGCCATGAAAAGAGTGAAGTTGGGGAAAGCACCAGAAACAGATGGAGTGAGTGGGGAAATGTTGAGGTATGGTGGTGAGATAGTGATCGAATGGGTATGGAAAATGTGCAAACTAGCATGGGAGAAGGGGAGTGCACCTGATGACTGGAAGACAGGCGTAATAGTCCCCCTATATAAGGGTAAAGGGGAAAGAGGAGTGTGTGGTAACCACAGAGGAATATGTTTTCTAAGCATAGTAGGGAAGGTGTTGTTGTTGTTCCCCAAGCTGCCTGGCCGAACAGCCCCAAGGCCCCGAGCAATTCCAAGGCCATAACCGAGCGCCCCCACAGAACCCTCCCTGCCGACCACAATAAAGCCTGGGTGACCGAAGCCACTCCATGGCGGGGAGCTGAGGAGGGTGCGGAAACGCCCGGGAAACCAAAGCCCCACCCAGGGCCCTGTGCCCCTCAGCAATTATGAAGAGAAAGTTAAGGGGCAAGGGAAAAATGTGACGCTTTGGCTTCCAATCTTGGTAGATTGGGAGGTCAATCCACGGAAAAGACGCCGTCACTTGAGATCTAGAAAATATATAAGTTAAAGGAACAGTCAGAGTAAGCTATGGGTATGGCAGAGATCGCTCAGTTCTCACTCTGATAGACCAACCCATCACCACATGACTAGAACCCAATCCTCTCAGCATCAGCTAGGAAAGGCCTTAGAAAGCCGCCTTTGGCGGGGGGATAGCTCACCTATTTCAACCCCTTTCGGGGTCGGGCACCCGCCCGAAGGTGTACATTAGGGTAGTGATTGAGAGAGTGCGAGCGAGAACGGAGAAATGGATAGGTGACGAGCAGGGCGGTTTTAAGAAGGGAAGAGAATGTGTAGATCAGATTTTTACCCTGAATTGTGTTGTGGAGAAATATCTGGAGAAACAACAAAAGGTGTATGTTGCCTTTATGGACTTGGAGAAGGCCTATGACAGAGTGGATAGAGAAGGTTTGTGGAAAGTACTTAGAATATACGGAGTAGATGTCAAGTTGCTGAAAGCAGTGAAGAACATGTATGAGGGTGCAAAGGCGGCAGTATGTGTGGAGAATGAGCAGAGCGAGTTGTTTGACCTGAATATTGGGTTGAAACAGGGGTGTGTGATGTCCCCGTGGTTGTTTACTTTATATATGGATGGAGTCATGAAAGATATACCAGGAAGAGCAGAGGATGTTGGTGTGTTGCTGATAAGGGAGGGAAATGAGTGAAAGCTACCTTTACTGCCATTTTCTGATGATACAGTTCTGATGAGCGATAATGAATGGAAGTTGCAGGGTCTGGTAAATGTGTTTGGAACAGTGCGAAAAAACGGAATCTGAAGGTAAATGCGGGGAAGAGCAAGGTTATGGTCTTCGAAAGGGGTGAAGTTGAACGGTCAGGCTATAGAGATTGTCAGCTCATTTAAGTATCTGGGCAGTGTGTTGAGTAAAGATGGGACTATGGATGAAGAAGTCAGGGAGAGGGTGCAACAGGGGAAGAGGGTTGTAGGAACGTTGAAAGCAGTAACAAGAAATAGGATGGTCAGTATGGAAGTGAAGAAGTCCTTGCATGACAGTGTGGTAATCCCGACACTAACTTACGGAAGCGAAGCTTGGACATTCGGGAAGAGACTCAGACCAAGAGGGAGAGCGGTGGAAATGAGTTACTTGAGAAGTGCGTGCGGAGTTACATGGAGGGATACACAGACGAATGAAGAAGTAAGAATGAGGTGTGGTGTGGAGGTAGATGTGCTGGAAAGTGTGAAAAGGAACAACTTGAGATGGTTCGGCCATATGGAACGTATGGAAAGCGAAAGAATGACTAAGAGGTTGTACGAGAGCGAGGTGGAGGGACAGAGAGGGAGAGGTGCAAGGATGGAGTGAGGAAGTATATGGATGAAGGCGGTGCTGGTTGGGAGGAGGGGCATCAACTGACTGGGGACAGAGGTGCATGGGGGCGGTTCGTTCGTGGCCACCCCTTCGGGGATCACAGCGTCATAGCCTCCTGGGAATTAGACAGAACAATTCCTTTGGGTCTGTCCAGTGTCCATGGTTGATTTCTTGGTAGGCCTATCTGTATTGTTCCTATAAAATATTCCTTAGGGTAACATTGTAAGTAAATACAGATAGATCTTTAAGATCTATCATATCAGGTTCTGGAGAAAGAGCCCTCTTTTATGCACAGAGTGAAGTAGGTTTGCAATCATATTAATTTTAAGCATGAGTTGATAATGTATGGTCATAGTTATTTATACCTCAATGTCTTTAAATGATCACACTTTTTTATGTCTGTGGTATTGCCAATGTATCATATTTGTGCCTCCAATAATTGTCCAGAAATTCTTGATCTCAGCTGTACATCACTGCATACTGTATACATATATATTTTTTTTTTTTCCTGTGCAACAGCTGTGGAACACCTTCCATAGTCGCCCCCTGGTGATACCGACCTTAAAGAAGACCCTTGCTGACCTGGGCCTGGACTACGTGGACCTCTACCTCATTCACTGGCCCATGGGTTACAAGGTTGGTAAATGGAACGCTATTTTCACACAATCTGTTTGTGTATGTACTGTATGTATGTACAGTACGTATATACTCTGGTACAGTACTTACTGGTACCCCTTTTTTTATGGGGGTGGCCGACTCAAGACAGGGCCCGAACAGGGTTATCTGTGCTAGTTAACCCCTTCTCACGATCTGAGCGATCTCTGCCATACCCATAGCTTACTCTGACTGTTTCTTTTACTTATATATTTTCTAGATCTCAAGTGACGGCGTCTCTTCCGTGGATTGACCTCCCAATCTACCAAGATTGGAAGCTAAAGCGTCACATTATTCCTTTGCCCCTCAACTTTCTCTTCATAATTGCTGAGGGGCACAGGGCCCTGGGTGGGGCTTTGGTTTCCCGGGCGTTTACGCGCCCTCTCAGCTCCCCGCCATGGAGTGGCTTCGGTCACCCAGGCTTTATTGTGGTCGGCAGGGAGGGTTCTGTGGGGGCGCTCGTTTATGGCCTTGGCCTTACTCGGGGCCTTGGGGCTGTTCGGCCAGGCAGCTTGGGGAACAACAACCCCTTCTATACCGGCGACGTACTTTATATTATATTTCAGCTACCTCTAGACCATTATATTCATCTTAGGAAGGACATCTACCCATTAATAAGCTGCAGACTATCCCAATTAATCTTTTAAGCTACCACATATCCTTCCTAAGCTTCATAAAATGTTCTAAATGTAGCTGAAATCAAATGAAAAAGCCGTCGCGGTATAGAAGGGGTTAAAAGGAAGATGTTAAGTTGTCTGTGTAGGCCTATTTTTTTTTTCACATATTTCTTATTTTTTTCCATAGTACCTGTATTAAAAAAAATGTTGGTTAAAATAGAGTAAGTTGTCCATATAGTTTTTGTTTCCAAAACACAGTACAGGTCTCCCTCGATATACGATTGTGTTACGTTCCTGAAAACCCGATCTTAAATAGAAAAATTGTATAGCGAACCCTAAAATTAACCCTCTCCGACATACGACTCAATTTTGAGTCTATTGGGGATACTTTAAAGCCTTTGTTACCATCAGGGGTATTTAGAAACCTTTAGTTTAGTTACTTCAACCTCTGCAGTTGTCTTTGGGCAGAAAACTAATTTTGGAGAGGTAATTATAAGAGTGAGAGAACTCTATTTCTTATTGCTAATCTGGAATCCTCTGCGTCATAAATGTGTGAAAGGGTTGATGGGGTAAATGAGGATGTGTTCAGGGACCAGCCAAAACACAAACTCCTAAAAACCTATAATAATATAATAAATTGGGGCATCGGATAGTGAGGGAGACCTGTACAGTTGTTGTTGTTGTTCCCCAAGCTGCCTGGCCGAACAGCCCCAAGGCCCCGAGCAAGGCCAAGGCCATAACCGAGCGCCCCCACAGAGTAATCTACATTATCAGTCGTTAATAAAATATCCATCTACATCCCATTATCTGTCTTCACAACAAATAATATAATTCATATCTAGCGTGTATTCCCAAATTCCATGTTCGCGCAAAAATATTCGATCTTGGTACAAAAATCCCATTCGAAACCAGAAAAAAAGGCGAGTAAAAATATTGAAAGACTGGACATCAAACCAGAAAACATAAACAATATCAAACAAACAAGTTAAGGGGAGGGGGGTCACATTCTTTTTTTTATCTTTCTCTCCTTTTCTCTGGCTTATATCCATTTGGCCCCATTCAGCCAACTGTTTTAAGACATTTATCCCCATCCAGGTGTCAATTTCTTCCTGGCGAGCGATAGCGAGCCAGTATTGTATGGAGAAATCCGGCTTCGCCAGAGACATTTTTCTATCGAAAAATTTACAAAGTTAGCTTGGTGTCAAAACAGAAATATATATATGCTGGCTCGCTACCGCTCGCCAGGAAAATATTGACACCTGGATGTGGGTAAACGTTTTAAAACAGTAGGCTAAATGGGGCCGAATGGATACAAGCCAAAGAGAGATAGGGAGAGAAAGAGAAAAAAAGTGAGGTGGGCCCCCTTAACTGAACTCCTAGAATCTGCCATTGTCAAGGTGTTTGCTGCTTGGAGATTAAATCGAGTGTGAATCCGACATCCGATCATCACTTGCACAAGTTGCTGACGCCATCTTTTATGATGTCAACACTTGCCAACCGCTCAAAGTCCACCCGCCATTGTGTTGGGAAACCACCTGTTTACAAGCTTTTGTGTGCCTGAACCTTGTATCTTTCACGTTTATTATGGCCTCTAGTTCATTCAATGTTAGGGACGGTGGGGCCTGGTGGTAATGATGAAGGAATTAAATGCCCGGGACCATCAAAACAGAGCAAAGGCCAGTCAAGCGTCCCTACTGTGTCTGACGAAAGCCGCGGAAATATGACTAAGAGTTAGGCTAGGCTATATATGATAATGATTTCAAATAAAGTCTTATCTATCTATCTATTGCTTGACGTTGTGATCCCCGAAGGGGTGGCCACGAACAAACCGCCCCCATGCACCTCTGTCCCCAGTCAGTCGACGCCCCTGCTCCTAACCAGCACCGCCTTCATCCATATACTTACTCAAATAAAGTAATCTCAAGATATGTATTTATACATATTCTCATCATAATATGCATTTAATGGATGTATTTGGGGGGAAATGAATACTTTAAGGGTAACTGGACAAATTTTGAACCAATATTGTGGTACCGTCACCGTATCCATCTTTTTGCATTATCCGTCACGGCTTTGGCCCCTATACGACGGATAACTGAGAGATTACTGTACTTTTATCATGGCTGCAATGGGCAGATAAACAGAAATGAGTGCCATGGAAAAGCACAGCATGCCATATACCAGCTTGCTTTACCTTACCTTAAGCCGGAGTCACGCGAGCGCATTTTCCGGCAATTTTCGATGAGCAAGTTTTTCCTCGTACTATTTTCAGGATCTTTCGCGTTGGAATCGGAAACTAGATCGAAGGTAGATTGTATTAGGTAATTTAACACTTACGCTGCAGGCATGTTTCCACCATATTAGGGCTCATTCAGACACTCCTGATTGATTAGGCATGTTTCTGAATTAAATTAAATTTATTCAGCCGTAAACGAGACAAAAATAGCTTCAAAATTACGCCAGAATGAGCTTTGTAGCTCGCGGGGTTCACCCACAGCGCTACCATAGACATTTGCTAAAATGAGCAATTCTTGCTAATTTCTCGCTACATTTGCCTTTGGCAGCACTGTATATCTAGCGAAACTCTGACTCAGAGCCTTGAGTGCCACAGCTGCCTGGCTGGGAGAAGGATGTGTGGCCTGTCGCGCTCCCGCTCCCTTGCACTCGATTTTACAGGCTTTAATACTTTCTCTGCGGGCATATTCAGGCACTCCTGAATGATTAATCAAGTGTCTGCGTGAAATGAAATGTATTCTGCCGAAAACTAGACAAAAATAGCTTCAAAATGACACTAGAATGAGCTTCATAGCTCGCGGGCTTCACCTGCAGCACTACCATAGACATTGGGGAAAACTCGCTATTTATTAGCAATGTAGCGCTTTTTTGCCTTTGGCACCACTGGTGAGACCCGGGTCTGGGACCTCAGTGCACGGATGGACGTGCTGACGGCCGGTCGGAGGTGGGCCTCTCACGGTCCTGCCCACTGACACTCAATTTCTACGGCTTTTACAGGCTTTTAACCCTTTACTAGCGGCGCTCGACTTAAGTCGAGTGAAAGAAACTGGGAGAAAACGGGTGAAAAATGGGTGAAGATCGAGTGAAAATGGGTGGAACAGTAATGAACCATACGTCCGACATCTGTGGCCTCCCGGCCCACACTAACTCCAGTTGCCCCACCGCACGGGTGGATGACAGTGTGACCAATAGTTAGCGAAAAGTGAACAATGTAGCAAAATCAGCTAAACTTCCATCTTTGAGGTAACACTGTCAGGGCTCCACGAGTGCTACGTAGCTGTATGTGGTGTCATTGTGTAGCGATTTCCGCCTAGTTTTCGGCACAATACAGTTCCTTTCATGCTGATGGTTGATATAGCAGTCAGAATGGCCTGAAAAGGCCCAAAACGGCCACAGACCCCCCGCTAGACAAGGGTTAAAGCCTGTAAATTGCTGTAACTTACCAAAATGTACTAAGTTTCCTGCAGCCAATGGGTTGAAGCCTGTAGATTGCTGTAAATTGCCATGACGTTCGGGAACATCTCCCGCAGGGTAAGGGTTAATTCTTATGAAACAATAAATTTTGAAGCCGCCAGATTACAATAGCCCGTAAAAATTGACGGAAAAATTACTAGTGTTACTCCGCCTTTATAAACCCTCCTGGAAAATCATCGAAATATACCACAAAATTAAAATGGGTAGCTCCTGGTGTCGGATGTAAAAATATTAATGTAACTTTCATCATTACAGTATATAAGCTGACTTCACTATCTATCTATCTATTGCCTGACGCCGTGATCCCCGAAGGGGTGGCCACGAACGAACCGCCCCCATGCACCTCTGTCCCCGGTCAGTCGACGCCCCTCCCCCCAACCAGCACCGCCTTCGTTCATATACTTCTTCACTCCATCCTTCCACCTCTCTTTCGGTCTACCTCTCCCTCTCTGTCCCTCCACCTCGCTCTCGTACACCCTCTTAGTCATTTTCTCGCTTTCCATACGTTCCATATGGCCGAACCATCTCAAGTTGTTCCTTTTCACACTTTCCAGCACATCTACCTCCACATCACACCTCCTTCTTACTTCCTCATTAGTCTGTCTATCCCTCCATGTAACTCCGCACGCACTTCTTAGGTAATTCATTTCCACTGCTCTCACTCTTGGTCTGAGTCTCTCAACCAACGTCCATGCTTCACTTCCGTAAGTCAGTGTCGGGATTACCACACTGTCATGCAAGGACTTCTTCACTTCCAGTTCCATACTGACCACCCTATTTCTTGTTACTGCTTTCAGCGTTCCTACAACCCTCTTCCCCTGTTGTACCCTCTCCCGCACTTCTTCATCCATAGTCCCATCTTTACTCAACACACTGCCCAGATACTTAAAAGAGTTGACAATCTCCATAGCCTGACCGTTCAGCTTCACCTCACACTGTGACTTCACCCCTTTCGAAGACCATAACCTTGCTCTTCCCCACATTTACCTTCAAATTCCGTTTTTCGCACACTGTTCCAAACTCATTTACCAGACCCTGCAACTCCCATTCATTATCACTCATCAGAACTGTATCATCCGCAAATAGCAGTATTATAGGTTTGACTCCTGTAAGGAGATTAGGAAAACCTAATATTTAGTAGTGGCCCCGTAATCATTGACGAACATGCCTATTACATAAGGCATCCTCTTCAAACACTAATCCGCCGTAGTTTGAATCTACCGCGCAGAGCATTTAAAAACTGAGGAGCCTTCATCATGAGCGCACGCGACCTCACTCATGGCTTCAGTCATTATGAATTGGGTTCTCACTACGAAAAAACTTCGTAAAAAATAAAAACAAAAAGAAAATAAGAATAACTATCCAATAAGCTTTCCATCATATCGTGGATGTACTTGTGTGGATTTCTGACCAGACGCTGATCCAGGCGTCATTCCTCCTTCACTGACATATCAAGTAAACCAAAATCCTTAATACATCAACGAATGGGAAGGGGACGGTCGGGAGGGCCCCAGTCGTCAATGATTACGGGGCCACTACTAAATATTAGGTTTTCCTAATCTCCTTACAGGAGTCAAACCTATAATTTATTAGTGGCCCCTCCATCATTGACGAACATGCCTGATATCTAAGACTGGAGGGGGACATTCGTAATCATATCATAACTCTAGAAAAGCAGATAATAAAAACAACCACATAGTATTCTTACTTTTGAAAAATGTATTTAATACGGCGTACGCCGGAAATATACAAGAAAAAGGGGGTTCAGGCAGGTGCGTGCTTCAAAGAAGCCTGCCTGACAAAAATAGGTAACCCTGAAGATTCTGAACACAGATCTGTAGTTACAAAAGGCACCCCACTCAACGAGTGGTGACAAATAATAAGTTATAAGTTTATATGTGCACATCATAAACCCCAAAATACATGTGGAGATCAATTGCTAATGAACTCCATTGAACTAATGTTACATTGCTTTCGCAGCTAAAACTACTATAACAACACTGTTGTTTTGTACTAAACTTTGTACTAGCACAAATTCTCTCAGAGAAATTTTCATATCACATTTCCACCTTAAATTGTATCACAGTTCTCATACTCCGGCGGGGTCTAGGGTGTCCTATGTCAACTGACTGCACCCCCCCCCCCCCCCCCCCTTTCCTTGAAAATAAACATAAGTGACTACAGGGCCACCTAGACCCTCTGCCTTAAAGCTATACATGGTAAGGAAGGTTTGTCTAGAGCAACTGACAAGTATCTAGAGAGAAACGTATGATTAGACGCCCACAACTGTGTGGACGCAATATCTTCAACTGAAAAATTTTCAGGAAACGTAAAGAGGCCGCCCACTTGCGTAAATCGTGGGCCCTACCCACAACGCCGGGATTACTCTCTTTAATGACTTCTACCAGAAGAGAGGCTAATCGCCGTTTAAGTAAGCGTTTACCCGTACTCGCTACCCATAAAGCACCTTGGGGGTTATGAGGAGCTATTCTTAAATATTTGGTTAGAGCTTGCACTGGACATAAATTATGATGCACCTTTCCCCTTTTTAACGCCGGCACCGTGAATTCAGAAAACACGTGTGCACTATGCTCATTCTTGGCTACAAACGCCGGGGAGGGTGCAATGGAAATGGAATCATTAAGTCTACCAAACCTAAGACAATTAGGTGTGTTGCTCATCGCCGCCAGCTCAGACACTCTGTTTCCGGTGGCCAAAGCCAAAAGGAAAACTGCTTTCTTTAAGATTAAAGCAAAGTCTGCAGTATTTTGATACAGACGAGAATGAAGTAAAGACAAAGCTTTGTCCAGAGACCAAGTAGGCATGAGCTGACGGGGAGGTGGGCGGAGTTTAAAACACGCTCTCATAAATCCTGTTTCCTCCGCCACCGGTATGGATAGACCTGTAAGGTCGAAAAAGGGCACTCTAATCGCAGTTAAGTGATTCTTCAGAGTAACCACAGATAAACGTTTCTGCTCAAACAGATAGTTCAAGTAATTAAAAACCAATGCCACTGAGGGTACAGTTTGTTCCGTTCTAACAATCCAAGAAGTAAAAGCTTTCCAATGAGATTGATATTGTCGCTTAGTAGACTGAGTATATTGATTGAGCAAATTATTGGTCACATCCCTACCGTATGGTGCTAGCCACTTGGCCTCCTGAATGTCCATAATGCAAAAGTCAGCGAGGTCTCTAGGTTGCCAATCGTGTCTAAGTGGAAGTACCTGACCGGGAGCGATACCGGGTCCGGGCACCACATTATTAACTGCTGGCACCACACCTGCGCCGGCCACAGGGGCGCGATTAGCGAGACTAAGCCTCGATAAACTCGTAGTTTGTTCACTACGTGGCACATTAGTGACGCATCTGGCGGTGGAAACAGATAGATGGAGCTCCATCTGTTCCAGTCTGTCACTAGGGCGTCTGGCCCCCCTGCCGGCGTTATCGTCCGGCGGGTGAGGTATAGAGGGAGCTTGTGAGTCTCCTCGGACGCAAAAAGATCCACTTGTGGATGGGAGAGCTCCGCAATCATTAGGTCGAAAATGGGTTGCTTGAGCTCCCATTCTACTGTCGTGCTCTGTCTCCGGGACAGAGCGTCTGCCCAGACGTTCGCTACGCCTGGGAGATAAGATGCGTGAAGATAAATATCTAGACTGGTGGCTAGGACAAAAATCTCTTCCGACACGAGTAGCAACTTCCTTGACCTCGTTGACCCTTGTTTCTGAATACAGTGAACTGCATTCAGATTGTCCATTCTGAAGGCCACTGACTTGCCCCGTAACGCCGAGCCGTGAGCCTGAAGGAAATACAATGGGACTAGTAACTCTTTGACATTTATGTGAGCGATTTCTAAGTGGGACCAAAGTCCCTGACCCTGGTGCCCCTGATTTGACTGAAATCCCCACCCTATGGTGCCTGACGCATCCGTGTCTACCCATACCGTTGGAGGAGGAGAGGTCCATGACATGATTGAGTGCAATGTTTCCCTCTTCGCCCAGACCGCTAGTAAGGTGTGGATTAATTTTTGTATGGGCCATAATTTTCCCGCCGGTAAGAGTGGGAAATATTTGTTGCCCTCCAATATTAATCGTTTTACTTTCAACCGGCCCAACTTGACAGTTAGCTGAATCCAGTTGAGAGAGCCGACCAGAGACTCCCAGACTCTTCGTGTCGTAGTCAGACTGTGAAGAAACCTGAACAGTTTCCTGCGAAACCTGTTGCGATTGTCCACACTCTGACTCAGAGTGAGAGCGGCGGTGTCCCAGACCAGCCCTATCCACTGAATTACTCTTGAGGGAACAAGGTTTGACTTTACCAGATTTACCTTGAAGCCTAGAGTTTTGACATGATTTAAAATGATATTGACATGTTTTATGCATAATTGTTGTGTCTCTGCCACCACCAGCCAGTCGTCTAGATACCACAACACTCTGATTCCCTGTTTTAACAATGGCATCAGGGCTTGCCTGACTAATTTTGTGAATAATCGAGGTGCTAGGTTCAAACCGAACGGCATCCTTTGAAAAACAAAATTTTGGTGCCTGATCCTCAAGGCCAGAAACCTTTGAAATCTTTTGTTGACCGACACGTGCCAATAGGCGTCTGTCAGGTCTAGGGAACACATCCAGCCACCCGGCGGAAGTGTTAGCCTGATTTGATGAACTGTTAACATTCTGAAAGACTCGTTGTAAATGTGAAGATTCAGATACGACAGGTCTACGACCGGCCTCATCTGAACACTGTCCCGTTTGGGAACCAAAAACAGTTTTGACGTGAATACAGGGTAATCTGGGGGTACCGGGATGATGACATTCTTGGCAATCATCTCCTGGACCAGCAGCTCCACCTCTAATGAAACACAATTTGCCGTTGTCGGCTGACGTAAGCGAGGTCGCCGGAGCCACTGCCAAGTGATGCCTTTGCGTGCCACCATCCGTGCCCATGTTTTTAACGGCCATGCTTGGTGACACGTTCGGAACGACCCAGTTAGCAGACAAGGGTTCGCCGGCTGTGCTTCCCTCGGTTCCTCCGGCTCTAAGGTAGGCACTGGGAGTGAGAAAGACTTTAGTTTTTTGATGGTGGTTTTGGTGGTGTTGGCCGCTTCGCCGGCTGGCTGGTGTGGGCCGAAGACTGGCCCTGACCCGGCTTATACTGGCCGCGTCCCCTCTGTCCTGAAAACCCTCTCTGTCTATGCCTGAACTGACCCAGGGGGGATTGGGAGGACTTAGGCGGAAGAAACGGCTTAGAACCCCCTGGCTGAGCTTTAGTAGGAGGCTTAGGTTTGGGGAAGTTAAATGCGGGTTTCTTAGCCTGTGCGGGACTGTGCTTCACGGCCTGTGCCATGTTAAACACTGTTCGCCATACATCAGGGGACATTAAAGAAGGTGTAAGTACTGGGGACATAACCACCTGGTTAGCAATGCGATCAGGCAGCTTGCGAACTAATGACATTCTAAGATCCTGTCGTGCTCGCACCGCCTCAAGTAAGGCTGTGCGTATGTCACCTAAGGATTGAATTGACGACTGAAGAATCAGACGCCGGGATAATTCAACTGATCTTCGAGCATCCGCGTCTGCGATTGCCTGAGTAGACCTGAGTAAAGACTTAGCCACCTGTTGAGAAACTATGTACTGTGAAAACAGGCGGAAAGCTTTTCCCCTAAGCCTAAATTCTCTGTCTAGGTGAGAAGGGGTAGGGGTAATGAATGGTTCCTTTAGTTCACAAAGATTAATCTTAGGGGCAGCTAAAAAGGAAAATAAAGCTGACGGAACTCCGCCGGCAGAACCTACCGGCATTGAGAACCATGAATGTGTATCCTGAGGGATCTGGTGGGAAGATTTAGAAGTGAAAGTGGTTGCAAAGTTCTGAGCCTCTACCTCCCAATCCACCCAAGGTCCTGGTCCTAACTGTCCCACCTTCAACACTGGATTAGCTGTCTCGTCTGTGACGGTCTGTAAATCTAGTTCAGGAGTAATAGCCAACAGAGCCTTAATATCATTAAACCCATCCAGCTTAGACCAGTCTGAAAAAAGTTTTGAAGCTGAGGCAGGGGGTAAAGCAGGCTTAGATGCATAAACAAAATAATCCTGATAATAATAACTAGGTATAGCCTTGATATTTACATCCAAAACCTTACCCAAGGCATCCAATGCCCTTAATTTCTTAGACTTATTTCCCTGGATAAACCACTCACTTGGTACCGGGAGTTCCCCTGACAAGGTAGGCTGGGCAAGCTCTGGCTTAGAGGGGTTCAAAGGGACCCATGACTCGTCTGGCCCATAAAGCAGGGGCATAGCTACCTTTCTAAGAAGCGCTTTGTCTAGAGGGGGTGGATTAACATCCGTAATGACCCTGACATTTGACGTAGTGAATGCCGCCGTAGCTGGCTTAGAGCTCCCTGCCGGTGACAAAGTAGGAGGGTTAGGAATCTTAGATAAATCGATTGACGTTATCAGAGGCCGTACCGCAGAACCTGTCAAGGGAGCCCCCAAGTCCATTGTGGGGTTTTCTCGTTGTTGATTAAAGAATTTTGATAGAGCATGAGTAAGTAACCCATCAATTTCTTGTGCTGTAACAAACTGGTTAGGTGCAGAACTTTCAGGTGAATTAGTATTATCATGGGCGGCGTCCAGGCCTGAGCCTGACCCTTGTCCTTCCCTATCTGAAATTAATGACACTTCATCTTGTCCCTCCCGATCCTCCTGAGAAGACCCCGCCGAGGCAGGGGCACCTTGTTTCCAAGATAAATCAGGGATAGAGGATGGGGCCGCCGCGTCCCTGTGGACCTCGGCTACTGTGTGACTCGTATGAGTCGGACGTGGATGGACAGACCCTGGCTGAGCAAAACGCCAAACACCTAGGCTCTGGCCTACACTCTCTTGAGAGTCTGAAACATTCTCAATTATTGAATATCCTGAACTCTCCATTTCTAGGGTTAAAATATCAATAGGTAAATCTTGTTTAGGGACAGGCGCTTCACTATACTCTGAGGCTGTAACAGAAACATTGTCAGGTGTAGAGGTACGATGAGATGCACTAGACTTAGAAGAATGTCGAGAGGACTTCTTATGGGAATCCTTTTTGGAGGATTTATGGCTACGGTGTGACCGCGAACTGGACCTAGGTTTGGACGGATCACCACCATGGTCCCTGGGGGAAGCTTCAGTCTTGCACTTCTTACTAGCCGGGAAGAGGCCCGACTTGCAGACCGTTGTCTGTGGGGAAACCTTGACCCCGACCTCGCCTGCCCCGAGGAGGTGGCTGCCGGGGGAGTAGGCTCTCTCGGGCGTTTAAACGTCTCCACAGACGATACAGAATCCTGGCTAGTCTCTGTCGGCTTAAAACCCCTTACTCTAGAGGTACGTTTAGGGGGAGGGTGCTCTGACAGCAACTTATCCCAAAGTGGGACGTTGTCACATTGAAGTGACTTATGTGCGACAATGGTAGTGTAGGCCGACATTTGTTGTCTGACCTCTCTCAACGCTACCGCCGCGGTCTTGTCATTGTCACACAGGACTTTATTAGTTAATTGGGAGCAAAAAGAACAATTACTTGTAACCCAGAGACCCCTTGAACGGTCTAGACATCTAACACACCTTATGCAAAGGGTATGTGCAAAAATGGGGATACCCGCGCAAGTAGGGGTAATGCACAGGGCAAAAACTGGGGTGACATTAGCCATGACAGAGACTGGTGAGAGGAACTACCGCCGGGTCTGTATTGGTCCGCCGGAGCTCAGCTCTGGAAAAATAAAGAAAATTTCCAGGAATTAATGCTCATAAGGTTAACCCAAGTGTTCGCATACAAGTGTTAATATCCCGCCGGGTAACGGGATGCAAAGACACAGCTAACACATCCCGCCACGCGGCTGGGTATAAAGAGGCTAAACAAGTCTTCTTAGCTAAGAACATGAAGAATACCCTCTGATATAATGGTCCAGTATGGCACTTATAGTCTGTAGGAGGTGGTGACTGTCTCAAGATTCAATTTTGTAACAAAGCCCCCCCTCATAAAGACGCCGGCCCTTGAAATATTTTAGTAGAATAGCCCAGGGCAGGAAAATACGAGATCTGATTTTTTAACGAATTGTCCCAAACGATCGTCGTAAAAATCGAAGGCGGCGATACTGAAAGTATCACCCAATTAAGGTTAATCGAAATTGAATTTGTTTATAAATTCCTTAGTTCCTAACTTAGGGACACCCGCCGGGTGTGGAAATCGATTTGGTTAAACCTCACTGATCCTTCAAATGCCGTAAGAGTAAAGGCGGCGATACACAGAGTATCACTCACATGGATTGGTTAACTATAAGAGACCTAAGTCGTTTTATCCCACCCTGCTAAGGTGTACCCGCCGGGTGAGAAGTCTAAAAGTTAACCCCACAAGTTCCTGACCCCACTACTTTGTAAAAGATCGCCGGGGAGGAACGCCTAAACAACAGCTAGGTTTTCCCCGTGGTTTGTTAAACCAGGTAGAAAAACCTATAAAAAACAAGTGTTCTCACGAACATCGTTTCTTTATATATAACTAAATATATGTAAGGATGGGTACAGCCATCCCGCCGGGAAATAAAGGAGGCCTGAAACCAGGCACCCACAGATACGCAGTCCTGGAGAGCCACAGACACCTCCCCCGCCGGGGAACCAGCCAGTGTTAACAACCACGTGTGGCCTAACACTGCTCATCGGTCAGGTTTTTTCACGGTGAAACCGAGAAAAACCCGCCGGAAGGCAAACCCCACCCTGAACAGACACCATCTGAACAATACGACCCGAGGAGAGACACGCACGACTAACCAAGGTCACAACATAATCCGTGGAATTAGCCAATACACAACTAAACCAGGAAACAAATATAGTCCGAGGAATTAGCCAATACACAACTAAAACCCGGATACACATGACACAGTAGGGCATATTTATAAAATAAATAATAACACTAGACATGTGGCAAAGCTACGAGCGGCTGGCTAGGCCTAGGTAGACGGCAAGAAATAGTTGAAATATAAACACACACTGGAATATCACAACAGGAACCACCGCCAACACACCACCGAAGCGAAAAACTTCCCAACCCCGGGAAGCCTGACACGGACCCAGAAAAAACTTCACTAAGTGAAGAAAAATACGCTGGGAACGTCAGCAAACATACAGCTTACCTCATCAGAAGGATAAAAGGCAGCAATAATTAACGCGTAATGAAAGCCGCCTGCATCACCAACTAAACCAAACTGTGAAAAGTTCACGTGTCCACAACAGGACCACGAGGGTACATCCGAAATAGATGCCCCATACATACGACCCAAAATACATTGCACTGCGGGCAACCAGCCCAGGACACTCCTGCTACGCCTATCCTAACCTTACTCGATACATCCCAGAGTAAACAAATGAGAAAAAACTCACTAGGGACGCCACGAATGCGGAACCAGCGGAGCCTGAAAGGAACGTCCGGGCAGGCTGAGCGCAGAGCAAAGAAGGAGGAATGACGCCTGGATCAGCGTCTGGTCAGAAATCCACACAAGTACATCCACGATATGATGGAAAGCTTATTGGATAGTTATTCTTATTTTCTTTTTGTTTTTATTTTTTACGAAGTTTTTTCGTAGTGAGAACCCAATTCATAATGACTGAAGCCATGAGTGAGGTCGCGTGCGCTCATGATGAAGGCTCCTCAGTTTTTAAATGCTCTGCGCGGTAGATTCAAACTACGGCGGATTAGTGTTTGAAGAGGATGCCTTATGTAATAGGCATGTTCGTCAATGATGGAGGGGCCACTAATAAATAGGTAGCTTCCACTCAATTCCCTCCCTTTTCAGCGATACACCAACATCCACTGCTCTTGATAGTATTTCTTTCATGACTCCATCCCCATATATACAGTAAACAACCACGGGGACATCACACACCCCTGTTTCAAACCAACATTCAGGTCAAAGAACTCGCTCTGCTCACTCTCCACACGTACTGCCGCCTTTGCACCCTCATACATGCTCTTCACTGCTTTCAGCAGCTTGCCATCTACTCCGTATATTCTAAGTACTTTCCACAAACCTTCTCTATCCACTCTGTCATAGGCCTTCTCCAAGTCCATAAAGGCAACATACACCCTTTGTTTCTTCTCCAGATATTTCTCCACAACACAATTCAGGGTAAAAATCTGATCTACACATCCTCTTCCCTTCCTAAAACCTCCCTGCTCGTCGCCTATCCATATCTCCGTTCTCACTCTCACTCTCTCAATCACTACCCTACTGTATACCTTCCCTACTACGCTTAGAAGACATATTACTTGAGTTACAGTAATGAAAGTTGTCCATAGAGGTTTTATTCCCTAAGCAGTACTTTAACCCCTTATTGGCGGCGCTCGACTTAAGTCGTGCACCAATTTGCAGCAAGTTAGGAGCATTATTAAGGATTTTAAAGGGTTAAAATAGAGTGCAAATGGCCGGGAGCGCAGACAGCCGACTCCCAGGGCTTACCGCCGCCCATTAACTCATGTTCCCTGTGTTCTCGAGAGGCCGGCAGTGTAGCCAGTAGTGAGCATAACTGGGGAAAATATACCGATATATTCTAAACTTCCATGTTCGTGGCACCACTGCAAGAGAACCACGAGTGCTACGTAGCTCGTTCTGGTTTCATTTTGAAGCTTTTAGTGCCTAGTCTTTTGCTAAATAATCTCTTTTTCATGCATATGCTTGATTTATCATGCAGGAGGGCCTGAATATGCCCAAATGAGCCCAAAACACCCCACTAGACAAGGGTTAAAGAAGGAAGGGTATATTTATTGGTTAATTAATATATTTATTATTTTTGTTTAGTTTCCTCCCTAGACCTCCATCAAGTGTTAAAAAAACATCCCCAAGGTCCCTCTTTTAGATAAATTTGTAAATTTTTCAGTAGAAAAATTTCTTCACCAAATTACAGGCAATGTAAATTGATAGCGTAATGCATAAATGCCCGGAATTTCTGTGTTAGTATCCTAGGTTTGAGCCCTTGGAGTGCCACATGTATTTGATAATTTAATTAATTGAGTTAGAAGTAAAGTTGGTTGGTGAAAAAATATGAATTAATTCAAGTCTTCAAACAAAATGGATCCGGTTTGACACCCTGAGGTGGTGCTGATGCCGGGGGCTCCCAAATAACTGTTTTATTGCAGTTGGTGATTCCTGTCTCTTTTTTCCTCTACCATGAGTGCCACATATCCAAGGTTTACACATGCATGGATGCCTGTCATACATGTACGGGTCTAAGGCTTTTAAAATATAGTACTGATTTTTAGTGGATTTATCATTTTAAGCAGATTCTTTGCTAACATTTGTTCTCATTCTCGTTCACATGTGAAAGCCGTGGAAGACCACAGTCTATTATATTTGACTTAATCTTACCTTACAAGGAGAACGTAGAAATGTTGCCCAAAGACGAGAATGGCAAATTCCTAGTGACGGACGTGGACTACCTTGACACTTATCTCGGGATGGAGGAGGCAGTGGGCCAAGGGCTGACCAAGAGTATCGGCCTCTCCAACTTCAATTCCCTCCAGACCCAGCGTATCATTGATAACTGTACCATCATGCCCGTCATCAACCAGGTATAGAAATGTGGACGGAAATTCATAACTCTCTCTTTATTTCAGATTTTACTCATGACCAGCCTACATGCCTCATTTATTTTTATTCCCTCCTAAACATATTTCATCATACTGTACCTCCCTTGGAAACAACAGGAAGGTGGAGAGCGGTTTCCCACGGATGGCGACGGAAAGACCCTATACAGCGAGGTAGACTATGTGGATGCGTGGTTAGGGTTGGAGGATGCGGTGGAGCAAGGTCTGGCCCACTCAATAGGTATATCCAACTTCAACAAGGATCAGATCGAGCGCATCCTATCCAGCGGAAAGATTGTACCGGCCATCAATCAGGTTGGAGATGGGTGTTGTGATGGTGCATGCTGTGCCGGCTAGTGATCATATTACATGCTGCATTGATTACTGATCATATTGCATGCTGCATCGACTAGTGATCATACTGCATGCTGTGTTAGCTGGTAACCATATTGCATGATGTGTCGACTAGTGATCATATTGCATACTGTCTTAGCTAATGAACTTGAGTCTGCACGTCGCACTTAAGCATATGATTGTTATATTATGATTTTGTGTAAGCATATGATTGCTTGATGATTATTCAGTATGCTCCCTACACTTGAACAATTTGCCTGCTCATAAGTATTTTATTGCTTTATTCTGCATGTGTACACAGTTACACTAGAATATTATGTCTGCATGTATTTTTTGTTCTGCAAGTGTACACCATACTTGAACAATTTGCCTGCACTTGAGCATATGATTACATTATTCTGCATGTGTACACAGTATTGCTCCCTATCAATTGCTATTTACTGCCACATTATTTCTGCATAATAAAGGTTAACAAGCTTAGAAACTGTAGTAAAACATTTATGTATTGATTTATGTAACTTTTTCAATAACTTTAACACTATGGATGCTGTATGCTTTGCAAATACAGCACTTCCTGTTCAAGTTTTGGATTGTGGTATTGTAAAAATTGTGTGTTGTTTAGTATTTTCACTGTATTTTTAAAATACGGTTTAACTTACCATTGGTTCTCACTGTTCAAACATCTTTACAAAGGTGTTGTCTCCAACTTCATTGACTTATACTTTGCAAGAACTTCTCTTATAGTGCCCTCATTATAATGTTTGTGTCAGTAGCATCACTTTACATCATATCAATTTACTTGTTGAGTAGAATAAAGACTGGGATAATTGGTTTAAGGGGGCCCACCTCGTTTATTTTTTTCTCTCTCTCTCTCCTCTCTCTAGGTTGTATCCATTCGGCCTCATTTAGCCTACTGATTGAAGACGTTTATCCCTATCTAGGTGATGATTTTTCCTGCCGAGCGGTAGGGAGCCATCATATTTTTGTAAATGTTTTTGACAGCAGGCTAAATTTGTAAATTTTTCGATAGAAAAATGTCTTCGGTGAAGCCTGTTTTCTTCATACATTGCTGGCTCACGATAATTCGACACCTGGATGGGGATAAACGTCTTATAACAGTAGGCTGAATGGGGCCAAATGGATACAAGCCAGAGAAAGAGAGAAAAGGAGAGAAAAAATGCAGGTGACCCCCCTTAAAACTGAAACAATAATTTCCGTACCCAGTCAAGGCATCAGTACTAACTTTATTTCCTGGTGTCAGATTGAGTGCCACGCATACCTGAACCAGAAGAAGCTGATCGAGTGGAGTCGCTCAAAGAAAATCTACATCACCGCCTACAGTCCACTCGGCTCTCCTGATAGGTATGTTTTTTTTTTTTTTTTTTTTATATATATATACCGGGTGTGTTATTTATATATATATATATACTGTATATATATATATATATATATATACTGTATATATATATATATATATATATATATATATATATATATATATATATATATATATATATATATTTTTTTATTTTTTTTTTTTTTTTTTTTTTTTTTTTTTTTTTTTTCCCCCCCCCCCCAGACGCCGTAATTCCCTAGAATATTAGGCGTTTGTCACGAATCGCTATGTTAAGTTGCCCGGGCTTGACAACTACCAATATAAATTTTGACAGTGAGGCCTCGATCCGCCGAACCTTTGGTCAGCAGCTGACGCTCTACTGAATATGCTACGGCCTATATATTATCTATACCTTGGTCGGGGTCCTTTCTATTTCAAACAGCAAGAAAGTGTTTGAATGTTATTGAAAGGGTTTGAATGTCCTTTTTTGTTTTAACTGTCTTGATAGCGATATGTTTAGTGCACGAAATTTTGGTGTGAGTATCCTTTTTTTTTTTTTTTTTTATTACCGTAGTTTAACCAGACCACTGAGCCACATGACGAGACTCTCATAGGGCTGGCGCGTGTGAGTATCCTAAGTTTGAATCCTTGGAGTACCACATGTATTCCTTAGTTTCATTGATACCTTACCTTTTGATGTGTTCGCCACTCTTCTAGTGGCACCAAGGAGCGCAACGCCCCTCGTTATGGGTGGTGATTTGGTGCAGTAGACTGTTTGAAGCGACAGCTCGCTCCCTTGCGAGGATGGGCTCGTCTGGCACTTTTTGCAGTTCGACATCTAGGGCTCTCTTGAAGTTGTCTAACGAGATGTCCCTCATGTCTCTTACTCGCCATGGGAGTTTGTTGAAGAGACGTGGGCCTCTGTGTGATAACCAGCCCTCTCGCAGAGAGCCCATAGCACCCCTGTTATTCATCCGGGGGATTTCGCATTCCCAACCTCTCCTATCACTGAATTTCATGACTATCGGAGTATGTAGGTTTGGTACTAAACCCTCTGCGATTTTCCACGTGTATATTATTAGGTAACGTTCTCTTCTACGTTCCAGTGAGTACAGATTCAGTGCTCTTAACCCATTGAGACCCAGCATCGCACGTGATGCGTCGGCAGTTTGTTATCACCAACTCCCAGCGACGCATCACGTGCGTCCGGCATATTAAAATCATTTACGTGGCTCGTAAGGTAGGAAATGACGGGAGAATAGGAGGGAGAGGTAGTGTGTGTGGGAGCCGGGCCAGTAGGTGTGAGCGGGCCAAGACAACCGCGCGGCCGGTGGTGGTGGGCTTAGTGGGGATACTTATTGTTATTGTTCCCCAAGCTGCCTGGCCGAACAGCCCCAAGGCCCCGAGCAAGGCCAAGGCCATAACCGAGCGCCCCCACAGAACCCTCCCGTCGACCACAATAAAGCCTGGGTGACCGAAGCCACTCCATGGCGGGGAGCTGAGGAGGGTGCGGAAATGCCCGGGAAACCAAAGCCCCACCCAGGGCCCTGTGTCCCTCAGCAATATGAAGAGAAAGTTGAGGGGCAAGGGAAAAATGTGACGCTTTGGCTTCCAATCTTGGTAGATTGGGAGGTCAATCCACGTTAGAGACGCCGTCACTTGAGATCTAGAAAATATATAAGTAAAAGGAACAGTCAGAGTAAGCTATGGATATGGCAGAGATCGCTCAGCTCTCACTCTGATAGACCAGCCCATCACCACATGACTAGAACCCAATCCTCTCAGCATCAGCTAGGAAAGGCCCTAGAAAGCCGCCTTTGGCGGGGGGATAGCTCCCCTATTTCAACCCTTTTCGGGGTTGGGCACCCGCCCTAACCCCCCCTACCCTACAAAACCTATTTGGGGGGTAACCCACCCTACCCCTCCTTGCTCCCCCCCCCCCCCCCCACCACCTTCCCTCCCCCCTACCCCCCCACCACCTTCCCTCCCCCCTACCCCCCCACCTTCCCACGCAGCAGAGCACACCACAATGCACGCCCACCATGCATCCAGGCGTACCCTTCATTTCTACCGGCTCCTCGGGCCAGGTGCCTGAAAGACTATTATCTAGTCCAAAACTTTTAAATTTGACCCATTACTGTATTATTATTATTTTATGTTTTTTTTTTTTTCTGTGCGTCACCTCAGTTTATATTATATTATCTATATAGCTTTTACAGTAGGACCCCTTTCGTATGAACCCCAGCAGGGTTCTGGAAACTTAGGCTTAATAGATTAACTTGCTCATGTAGTAATGTACACCCTATGTGGTGGATTGTGTTCTTTTATTTCATAACAAAAACATTATTTTAGTAAGCGTTATTTCCACATAGCGATTTTGATCACTTATTTTGCCTTTATATTATCTTTGTCCAAGTTTTGGTTTGTTTAGTTTGCAAGTTTTACATTTTAATTCAGATTAAGTGTCTGGTTCAAACTTTACCTCTATTTCGGATAAACTTTAAGAGACTTAGGTCCATATTAATAAACATCCCCTTCCCCCGAGCGGCCCCTCCTCTAATTGGCGGTAATATTAAACTGTTTTAAGCCGCGAACGGGCTCTTTAGGGAAGGGGCTTGTAGTAATATTATTGGAACATGAAGGTGTTAATTTCCCCATGCTTTTCCCGAGCCCCTTCGATAATGCATTTTACATTTTAATAATGTTCCTAGGTATATACAGTAGAAGTAATAAACTGGCCAAAGCAGCACAAGTTTATGTATAGTATTATTTATGTTTTGCCATATTCATTCCAGTCTTAAAACCAGATTGTCCCAGTGTGACAGTATATTGTTGCCTTACAGACCGTGGGCCAAGCCAGAGGACCCCCTGCTGATGGACGACCCCAAGATTGTTGCCATTGCCACCAAGTACAAGAAGACCCCGGCACAGATCCTCATCAAGTACCAGGTCAGTTGTCTGTGCGCCACCAATGTACAGTTACCTACATATATACTGTTCCTCGTCGTTATCTTATGTATGAAAGTAAAATACTGTACATACAAGTTAAACACTTTGGCGTGCCGATGGCGTTATTTTCGTCATCCGATTCCCGACCGTAGACGTGCCGATTATGTTATTTTCTTCATCCACGTCCCAACCGTAGCCGTTCCGATGACTTTACTTTCGTCATCCGAAGGGTGGGCGAGCGTTTTACTATACCGCACGACTTAGTACTGGGTAGGTGGGAGGTGGAGAGCGCGTCTTACTTCCTAGGTAGGCGGGAGAGGGTAGGCCAGGCACGCGAAAGTGTTAATGACCGTTTCGTTCACAGTGTCTGTTAGGAGCCTCCCTGTTTTACTCCATTAGTTTGGATATTATAAGACATTTCACCCTATTTGTTTGGCGATCATAAGACACTTCAACCCAATAAGGTATCGATCTTTCCTGGGCGAGCTAAAGTGAGCCTGCAATTTGGAAGAAAGTGGCCTTCGGCTGGGACATTTTTGTACCGAAAAATGTACATATTTAGCTTGATGGGGGTCTGGGGGACGTATTTTTTTAGTTTGAAGGGGGTCTTGAGAGGCCTTTCTCTAGTCTAGAGAGTAAGCTAAAAACAATATAATACAGACTCACTATCGCTCGCCGGGAAAAATAAACACCTAAACGGCACAAAAGGTCTTATAATCGACAAACTATGTATGTACCGCTATTGTACTCGGGCCAATTTCCCATTTTTTTTTTTTTCCTGGTTGTGGCCGAATTGACACAGAGCCCGAACAGGGACAACACAACACAGCAGAAAACAATGAACACACAAAAACAAAACACAAATTCACACACATGTAGGTCACCCAGGAGAAGACACAGAGACCAGGGATCACCAAGGTCCCTCCAGCACTCCCCCGGCCCCCGACAAGCTAACGTCTTAAAATTTGAAAACTAATGGGGTTAAGCATGAGCGAGAATGAGGGTCCAGAAAAAGCCACCATCTCCTTTTAAGGGGGGTCAGCATCTTTTTTTGTTTATCTTTCTCTCCTTTTCTCTCTTTCCCTGGCTTGTATCTATTCGGCCCCATTCAGCCAACTGTTTTAAGACGTTTATCCCCATCCAGGTGTCTATTTCTTCCTGGCGAGCGATAGCGAGCCAGCATTGTATGGAGAAATCCGGCTTTGCCGGAGAAATTTTTCTATCGAAAAATGTACAAATTTAGCTTGCTGTCAAAACAAAAATATATATATGCTGGCTTGCTACCGCTCGCCAGGAAAATATTGACACCTGGATGGGGGTAAACGTCTTAAAACAGTAGGCTGAATGGGGCCGAATGGATGCAAGCCAAAGAGAGAATGAGAGAAATAGAAAAAAAGCAAGGTGGGCTCCCTTAAGTAAGGAGTTACTGTATTGAGAAATCCCAATATGACAGGCCACTATAGTCTGTTCATTATTAGTACGCTAGAAATCTTGACCTATCTCCTCTGTAACTTAAATAGGGCTGGAGCAAATGGTCTGTACATTTCCACACCTTTTCCCTGGCTGACTCTACCCAAAGGGTATAAATACTAGCTTCATTACTCTGGTCCTTTTTTAGCTGTAGAAGTTACTGGTCCAAAATGTTGTTCTAATTATAATTAATAGAGTATACAAGTGGATTTTACACCTCATTATTTTAGTGATTGTGTTCTTTTATTTATAAATTATTATTTTGCTTAAGCGTTGTTTCCACACAGCGATTTTGATAGTTGTTTTGTCTTTTTACTGTGTTCGTCCAAGCTTTGGTTTGTTTATTTTGCAAGTTTTACATTATAATCTAGTATGAAGTGAATATTTTGTTTTCTCTCAGGCTCAGCGAGATGTGGTTGTCATTCCCAAGTCCGTCACCAAGTCCAGAATCGAGTCGAACTTCCAGGTAAGTTACCCTAGTCTTGTTATTTTCCAGCTGATGGTAAATTGGTATGTTTTTTTATTTCTAAATTTGTATTAGTTCTTTTGTATTTATCTTGTGTCGTCCCAGTTTTGGTTTGTTTATTTTGCAAGTTTTACAAATTCAGTTATATGCTCATCTTGGTTATTCAGCTATTGCCATGTTCTTGTAGCAAAATAAGTTGTTAATTTTGAAGTCTAGCCATTAATATGATGTGGAGACACACTAGATTCATATTATTCCATTAAATGTATTATAGAAATAACAACTTACCTGAAATGCCTGCCAAACTCAGTAAACAAATCAATAACAATAATCACAATGCAAATATTAGCCAAACCGAGGTAACTAAATAGAATCAAGGAATATTGAGAAATCAGCTGTTGAAGGATTAAATTTATGTAAAAAATAATAGAGCTAAACTTGAGGGAGAAGGGGGTCCAGAAATCCTGCCCTTAGCCTTTAAAATGCGAAATTGCCCTAGGGGCTAGGGTAGTTATTTGTGAATGTCTAGCCTTGGATTCTGGCATAATTTGTTATATTTACGATATAAAGCATTTTTTTGTCAATGTGCTTATATTTTACATACTGTATATGATGAACATAATTATGAACCTTAAAGAGCGATAAAATAAGTGGGGGAAGCATTTGGGTGGTAAAAAAAAAAAAATATTCGCTGCCCGGTCGTATCCTCAGGCGGGAGGTGAGGAAACATACATCCTCCCTCCTCCACCTCTCTCGCTATACCGAAGCTCGCGGGTGAAGTCTCAGTGTTGTTGTTGTTGTCGCTGTTCCCCAGGCTGCCTGGCCAAACAGCCCCAAGGCCATAACCGAGCGCCCCCACAGAACCCTCCCTGCCTACCACAATAAAGTCTGGGTGACTGAAGCCACTCCATGACGGTGACTGAAGCCACTCCATGACGAGGAGCTGAGGAGGGTGCGGAAATGCCCGGGAAACCAAAGCCCCACCCAGGGCCCTGTGCCCCTCTGCAATTATGAAGAGAAAGTTGAGGGGCAAGGGAAAAATGTGATGCTTTGGCTTCCAATCTTGGTAGATTGGGAGGTCAGTCCATGTTAGAGACGCCGTCACTTGAGATCTAGAAAATATATAAGTAAAAGGAACAGTCAGAGTAAGCTATGGGTATGGCAGAGATCGCTCGGTTCTCCCTCTGATAGACCAGCCCATCACCACGTGACTAGAACCCAATGCTCTCAGCATCAGCTTGGAAAGGCCCTAGAAAGGCGCCTTTGGCGGGGGGACAGCTCCCCTATTTCAACCCCTTTCGGGGTTGGGCACCCGTGGTATGTAACTGCGGAAGAGAAATTCTCACGAAAAATTACTGATAAATGATGAAAATAAGAGGAACAATAGGTGATAATTGAGGAGGGGGGTGAGAAACATGGATGAGTGGTAGGAAGTACTAGAGGGGAATTATCTCACCTAATAACATATTCCTTGGTTTTGAGAGCGCCTGCGGTGTTTTGGAAGGGTTTTTTTATAGTCTTGCTTCCGTGAGGCCTATCGCAGTTCTTGGGTTAAGGCCACAATTAATGTCCTCGAGTGTACAGACTAATAACATACATAAGAAAGCCACTCCAACAGCTTCCTTTCTCTCACACTCCCCCTCTCTACACTCTTCAGAAAAATAGGAAATGTAGAATGTAGATATGAGGTGCCGTTGTAAAGGCTTATCCCTCAATACCTTCACCTGACCTGTACAGTGCTTATATGTCTTCCACTTGGTTATACAATATTTCTATCTCCAGGTGTTTGACTTTGAGCTGTCTGCAGAGGACATGAAGACCATTGACTCCTTCGACTGTAACGGCCGTGTGCTCCACCTTACCTGGCAAGTTTTTATTGTTTTGGCAATTTATTTGTATTTTGTTTTTGTTTTTGTGCGTTCATAGTTTTCTGTTCTGTTTTGTGTTGTCTCTATTCTGGCTCTGTCTTAAGTCCCCCCCACCCCCCCAAAAAAAAGGAAAAGTGGGGATTGGGCCTGAGTATGTGGATGGTGGATTTTTATTTGTACCCTAAACTAAAAGAAATGCCGTTCCAGACCCCCTTCAAGCTAAAATAATACCCCCAGATTCCTCTTCTAACTGAATTTGTACATTTTTGGTAGAAAAATATCTCGCCCAAAAGTTAATTTCCCCAGATATGCAGGCTCGCTGAAGTGTCTTATGATTACCTAACTAATGAAGTGGAGCATCTTAAAATCTCCAAACTATTGTAAGTGCCAGAGTACATACATACATACATACTGTACATTGTAGTGAAACAGGGAGGGTAAACAAATATCCTCGCACACAATCGGTTTATAAATTACTTTAGCATTTCAGTACTGTATACAGTATGTCCAGTAATTATGAGTTGCGTAGGGTTTTTTTTTTTTTATGTAACCCCTTCATTTAGAGAGAAAAACTTGGTTAGAATGATTAAACTTGATCAAAATGCCCGGGGCCCAAAGGTTATGAATACGGCAATAATGTCACAGGTTGTGTGCACCTTTGAATTGGTTATGCTCTCTATTTGAGGACACTATTTATCCAAAGTAGCTGATTACATGCATACATTATAGGTGGATGGGGCTCGTTAGCCTTGGTCGTCAACCCATAATAATACCTTATAATAATAATACCTTATAATAATACGGGTGGATGGGACTCGTCAGCCTTGGTCGGCAACCCATCTAGGGGAGTAAACCTCATACAAATCCGTTCTGTTTACTTGAGGGTGAAGCAGGTTAGTGGATGGACTAGCAGTACACCACTGTACAGTGGTGCCTCCGAGTCGGACTGACCCTAAGTTGAGTGGTCAATCCTGTAAGTCCTTGGATATACTGGCAGGGGTTGTCCTTCTCACAGGGAACAGGTCCACTTGGGGGTATTTTGTGTACGGCCATTATCATAAAGGGGAGTAAGGCGTATGGCAATAGATTATAAAGACCAAATTGTCCACATGTGGTGCAGTTTCAGTCTCGCATCCCTACGGAATTGTGGCAATAGATTATAAAGACCAAATTGTCCACATGTGGTGCAGTTTCAGTCTCGCATCCCTACGGAATTGTTCCAAGAAGCCCTGTTCAGAGCTTCCTCACTTGTCATGTTTTTAAATTTTAGATCTGAGTGTATGGTCTGATCCCGTGCCTTTCTAGGTCTACCCCTTGGTGCAGCTCCCTCCACGATCACAGACTTATCATTTTTTTTTACCCAGTTTAGATTATTCATCCTTTTTACATGCCTAAACCTTTAAGGGGTTAAATGAATGTTGATGCCGTTTTTAACACTGTGCACTCCCTTGAATGACAGGACTGGGGCGTGCCCTTGTTACGTCCCTGTAACAAGGGCACGCCATTTGCCACAAATCACTAGACCGAGCTCTCCAAACTTTTGACATTTACCAATAGCACGGCCTGGGATCGAACTGCCGACCCTTTGATCAACAGCCAGACACGCTACCGACCTTGCCACGGCTCGTGGCATATACAGTATAACTTCTTATATATATATTCTTTTTTAAGCATAAAAGAATAGAGGAAGGAAATGAACAAAGGTAATCAAAACTAGATACCATATATAATGGCATTTTCTATATTCATGAGAAATTTGTATTTGTGAATAATGTTTCTCCTTTCTTCCCCACCCCAGGGTAAAGGATCACAAATACTACCCCTTCAGCACAGAGTTCTAAGTCTTCCCCCAACGACCCCAGCGGAGGTGCCAAGCATGAACCACCAGGATGAAGAAACAAGATCGCCAAGTATATGCAGGGAAAGCAGCAGATATTTTAGATTACCAGTATTTTAGCTTCAATTAACCCTTTCAAGATCCGATTACAGATTTTTTTTTTCTGGCTATTATTAGACGATTTTAATCAGATTGGAAAGTGTATATGGAAGTCTGAGGGTTTATCGAGATAGTCTTTACCCTTATAATTCCCACAGATCCTACCTTAACTGTCTAAAATTGTCTAAAGATAGCCAGAATATACTGCCAAAGTGCATCATAATCTTCAAAGGGTTAATGTGAGTTGAAATTGAGTCTTAAATATGTACTCATCCTGAGTGGGACATTTGTATGAATTATCTTCCTTATCTTTTGACACTTGATTAGCATTACTGGAATAAAGAGATTGTCTTATCTATTTAACTTTCTTATTTAACCTGTATGTGATGTTAATTTAGTATTATCCTGAACATCCCAACTGACTAATTCCTTGAATATGATGAGATAAGAATCGTCTTCTCTATTTAACTTTCTTATTTAATCTGTATGTGATGTGATGTTAAATTATTTTTAGCCTGAACATTCCAACTGAATAATTCCTTGAATATGACGAGAGTACGTTAATATATGCTTGGGAAACAAATTCACTTGCTCATATAGTGATGTACTGTACTGTACATTATATGTGGTGTGGTTTGGTATTTTTTCATTTCATAAATAATAATAATAATAAGCATGTTACTTATTTCTCATAGGCTAATATTGTTTAGCTAAATCTGCAATGCATTTTTTCCATTAAGTTCTTTTGTCTTTATATTGTGCGGTTCCTGTTTTGGTTTGGTTTGCAAGTTATGGGGTATGTGCCTGAGTATATACATACTGTACTTTATTAATATATACTTTAGATCATCTATAAGGCAAGCTATTCTGATGCTGTACAGAATCAATGTACTGTACTATAATAGTTGTATAATGTCATGAGAAAAGATAATTGTTATACATGTATGTATGTATGTATGTATATTACTGTACTCAGGCACATCCCCATAGCTGGGAGTGGCCGACTCGCGACATGTATGTTATTAATGTTTTTTAGGTTCGAAACCTTGGAGTACCACATATATTCATTAGTTTCATTGATTTTATTAATTAGGTATATTTGTAAGTTAATTGGTGGGTTAGTGATAATATGACTACATATATATATAGTGATTTAAAGACTAAGTGCTCCATACAAATAGCGGTTCCGGTCTAACACCTAAAGGTGGCATACTAGTCAGCCCTGTTAGAGCTGCCTCACTTGTAATTTTTTTTTTTTTTTTTTTTTTTTTTTTTTTTTTTTTCCCCCCCCCCAGATCAGTCCGTACGGTCTGATTCCATGTCTCTTGGTCTGCCCCTTTGGTGCAGCTCCCCCCATGTTCACAAACTTGTATCTTTTTATCCAACTTAAGTCATCCATCCTCTCTAAATGTCCAAACCATCTAAGCCTGCTAGTATGCATCTCATCACTGATTACTCTTGATACATAACAATCTCCTCAGCTCTTCACTAGGTATCCTATCTTGCAGTTTGGCCCCACACGTTCATCTCTACATTCTCATCTCGTTTCGTTCCATTCTCTTGATATCATCCACTCTGATGCCAAGTTTCTGAAGCATAGGCCTATGCCATTGCGTTTCTAACATACAAAGTGTACCTTTCCCTTCAAGGGGAGAGGAAGTCTTCTCATAGTAAGTAATGGCAACAGTTCTCTGAACTTTCCCCAGCCGCATATTATGCTGGCGATAGTGGCGGCTTCGGCCCCACCACCAGCAGAGATGGTATCTCCCAAGTAGCAAAACTTGTCCATCTCCAATGCCTCATTGCCAAAGTTAACTCTCTCGAGCCGGTCATTGATCACAAGGTCACATTTGCATACAAATTTCTCAACTTCGGACTTCTTCCTCGGTAGAGGTCCCTTTATTTTAGTTCAGTGCTTCTTCCCGTGGTGTACCCAGCAGCGGAAAACGCTACCCTGAACTGAGTTCCCAACCACCCCTTTTCTGCATACTGGGTATACACCACTTTTTTCTACCTTTCCAAGTCCTAATCTACTATGTAAAACCTTGGTTTATTTAAATTAACTCTTAATCCTTTACTTGCCATGCCCTCTCTCCATCTTCTTATCTCCTCGGCATCCCTCACACTATCTGCGATAAGTACTAGGTCATCTGCGTATAGCTGTCCTAGGGGAGCCTAGCTCTGAAATCACCAGACAGTGCCTCCAGAACCATAACAAGGAGTAGAGGGCTTAACACAGAGCCCTGGTGGACTCAGACGCAAACTATAAACTCCTCATTCAGTACACCTTTCACCCTCGATACCATTCGTGAGTCCTTGTTACATTTTTATTATCACACGCTCCAGCCACTCCTCTATGTAAAGTTTTCTCAGAGCCCATTCCACAACATCTCTGGGCATCCTATCAAAGGCCTTATCCAGGTCTACAAACAGAAGGTACAGATCCCTAACATCCTGGCATAAAACTGACCTGCATATCATCAATAGAGATGCTTTCCCTGATCATACCTTCAAAGACTCTGACAGGTCTTTATGACTTGATCAAGCATTTTGAGGCACCTATAATTTCCACTATCTAGCGAAGTCCCCTTACCCTTATGTGTTTACTATAACACTTCTATGCCATTCATGTTAATAAAAAGAAAATCTGATGTTCATTGATATGTATGCCATATAGCTGACAAAGCTGATAGTCGCTTATAAAAGTTTGTGGCCCTCATCTTTTCACTACGAAAGTATACTATACAGTACTATAAGATATGACCACCTATCAACATCAATGCCCCTCCTGATTGACATTTAAACACTTGCCATTGAATCCCACCAGTTGCCTTATCAAACGTAAAATCCTACAACACTTGCACAGTTATCTGGGGAAAGTGACCCTTAGCACACTGTGCATCAACGGTGAAGAATTGCCTAACACCGTGATCCCCGAAGGGGTGGCCATGAATGAAACGCCCCCATGCACCTGTCCCGTCAGTCGACGCCCCTCTTCCCAACCAGCACTGCCTTCATCCATATACTTCTTCACTCCATCCTTCCACCTCTTTCTCTCTGTCCTTCCACCTCGTTCTCGTACACTCTCTTAGTTATTCTCTCGCTTCCCATACGTTCCATATGGCCGAACCATCTCAAGGTATTCCTTTTCACACTTTCCAGCACATCTACCTCCACACCACACCTCCCTCTTACTTCCTCATTCGTCTGTCTATCCTTCCATGTAACTCCGCACGCACTTCTCAAGTAACTAATTTCCACCCCTCTCACTCTTGGTCTTAGTCTCTCCACCAACGTCCATGCTTCGCTTCCGTAAGTCAGTGTCGGGATTACCACACTGTCATGCAAGGACTTCCATGCTGACCACCCTATTTCTTGTTACTGCTTTCAGCATTCCTACAACCCTCTTCCCCTACTGCACCCTCTCCCGCACTTCTTCATCCATACTCCTATACCTCGGAGACGTGGCCGTTTAAAGCGGAGGATATCAATAGAATGAAACTGAATGAGAAGAGAATGGTGAGATGGATGTGTGGGGTTAATTTCAGAGACAGGGTATCGAGCGAGGAATTTAGAAGGCGTCTGGGCATTAGGAGTGTCAGTGAAGTGATGCGCACGAGCCGACTTGGTTGGTTTGGACAAGTGGAGAGAATGGATGATCAGAACTGCGTGAAGAAATGCCGGACTGTGAACGTGGGGAGAGCTGTGCGTAGGAGTGGACCTAGAATGATGTGGGCTCGGGTACTCCGGTCCGATCTCAAAATAAAGAACTTGACAAGAGAGGCAGTCCTTGACAAGGCCGCCATTTAAGCCCCGTCTACACGATCGAGCAGTGTCCGGCGGGCTGTGCCCCTTCACCGGGCAAAGTCTGTTAAACACGCTTGCAGTGTTGTCCACACGGCAGTCGGGCAGTGATTGGCCAGTCAAAGTCTGCCAGTGGTCAGAGTAGGAGCTCGGCAGGGCTGGGTCAGTGGGTCCGGTATGATCACCATGGTCCCCAACAACAATAATCGGCGGCTTTCTAGGGCCTTTCCTAGCTGATGCTGAGAGGATTGGGTTCTAGTCATGTGGTGATGGGCTGGTCTATCAGAGTGAGAGCTGAGCAATCTCTGCCATACCCATAGCTTACTCTGACTGTTCCTTTAACTTATATATTTTCTAGATCTCCAGTGACTGCGTCTCTTCCGTGGATTGACCTCCCAATCTACCAAGATTGGAAGCCAAAGCGTCACATTTTTCCCTTGCCCCTCAACTTTCTCTTCGTAATTGCTGAGGGGCACAGGGCCCTGGGTGGGGCTTTGGTTTCCCGGGCGTTTCCGCACCCTCCTCAGCTCCCCGCCATGGAGGGTTCTGTGGGGGCGCTCGGTTATGGCCTTGGCCTTGCTCGGGGCCTTGGGGCTGTTCGGCCAGGCAGCTTGGGGAACAACAACAACAGCAGTACAGGCAACTTCCACTTGTTTCCCTCCCTTATCAGAAGTACACCAACATCCATTGTTCTTCCTTGCATTTCTTTCAAGACTCCATCCATATATATATTGAACAACCATGGGAACATCACACACCCTTGCTTCAACCTAATATTCAGATCAAGGAACTTGCTCTGCTCATTCTCCACACGTACTGATGCCTTTGCACCCTCATACATGCTCGTTACTGCTTTCAGCAACTTGCCGTCTACTCCGTATATTCTCCGTACTTTCCACAAACCTTCTCTATCAACTATATCATGGGCCTTCTCCAAGTCCATAAAGGCAGCATACAACTTATGTCCCTTCTCCAGATATTTCTCCACAAATCATTTCAGGGCAAAAATCTGATCTACACATCCTCTTTCCTTCCTAAACCCGCCCTGCTCGTCACCTATCTATTTCTCCGTTCTCCCTTTCACTCTCTCAATTACTACCCTACTGTACACCTTCCTTACTATGCTTAGAAGGCATATACCCCGGTGGTTACCACACACTCCTCTTTCCCCTTTACCCTTATACAGGGGAACTATTATGCCTGCCTTCCAGTCATCTGGTGCACTCCCTTTCTACTTTCTCCCATGCTAGTTTACACATTTTCCATACCCATTCGATCACTATCTCACCACCATACCTCAAAATTTCCCCACATACACTCCATCTATTCCTGATGCTTTCCCCATCTTCACTCTATCCATGGCTTCACACACTTCTGACCTCCTGATTCCCACCTCCTCCTCCACTATTTCTTTTCTTCTCCCTCCCATACCCAATCCAACTATATTTGCTGGTGCTTCATTCCTTACATTTAGCAATTCGGTGAAGTAGGCTACTCCCTCCATTTTTCGATTCTATCTTGTTTCTCGGTTATCACTCGCCCATTCTTATCTTTCACACCCTTACCTTAACAAATATGATAAGCAGTTCTTTTTCACTTAAATTTGTTTTCGGCTCATGTGGTGAGTCTACCGAGAAACTAAACTAGGTTATATTTGTGGCAAATAGCAGGGATATCTTTTGTTAAATATAGTAGGAATTGGACATAAATACATATGTGTACCCCCAACACTACTATCACATCTCTTAACCACTACCGACACCTTCCTCCAACACTATCACATCTCCTCATTACTATTGACACCCCTCTCCACAGTGCTGGATTATGAGCTATAGCATAGGTCCTCACATGCCAAGGGGCTCCACAAGCCCAGTCATTCAATTAGATAAAATAAGTTGTAATGGATGACTGAGACCAGGGGAATGCTGGAGGCCCTTAGTGATCCTTGGTCTCTGGGTCTTCTCCTGGGGGACTTAGATGTGTATGATTTTTTGTACTTATTTATTTATTTTTGTTTTTGTTTTTTATGTTGTGTTGTATTGTCCCCCGTTCTGGCTCTATCTTGAGTCGGCCACCCCCAGCTATGGGGTACGTGCCTGAGTATATACAGTACATACATACAAGTTGTAATGGAAAGTACTGTACTGTACAGTTATTAAGATAAAAACACTAACACTTTATCTGAATGAGAGGGAAAAATATTAGGAACAGAAACGTACTCTCAAAATAATATGAATACTGTATATATAAAGCTGTACATATTTATATAATACTTGTTGGATATTTCCTAACATTTATAGAATTCCTATACTGTATTAGATATAGATCTATCTATTGCCTGACGCCGTGATCCCCGAAGGGGTGGCCACGAACGAACCGCCCCCATGCACCTCTGTCCCCAGTCAGTCGACGCCCCTCCCCCCAACCAGCACCGCCTTCGTTCATGTAGTTCCTCACTCCATCCTTCCACCTCATATTCGGTCTACCTCTCCCCCTCTGTCCCTCCACCTCGCTCTCGTACACCCTCTTAGTCATTCTCTCGCTTTCCATACGTTCCATATGGCCGAACCATCTCAAGTTGTTCCTTTTCACACTTTCCAGCACATCTACCTCCACACCACACCTCCTTCTTACTTCCTCATTAGTCTGTCTATCCCTCCATGTAACTCCGCACGCACTCCTTAAGTAATTCATTTCCACTGCTCTCACTCTTGGTCTGAGTCTCTCAACCAACGTCCATGCTTCGCTTCCGTAAGTCAGTGTCGGGATTACCACACTGTCATGCAAGGACTTCTTCACTTCCATACTGACCACCCTATTTCTTGTTACTGCTTTTAGCGTTCCTACAACCCTCTTCCCCTGTTGTACCCTCTCCCGCAACCTCTTCATCCATAGTCCCATCTTTACTCAACACACTGCCCAGATACTTAAAAGAGTTGACGATCTCCATAGCCTGACCGTTCAGCTTCACCTCACACTCTGTGACTTCACCCCTTTCGAAGACCATAACCTTGCTCTTCCCCGTATTTACCTTCAAATTCCGTTTTTCGCACACTGTTCCAAACTCATTTACCAGACCCTGCAACTCCCATTCATTATCACTCATCAGAACTGTATCATCCGCAAACAGCAGTATAGGTAGCTTCCACTCAATTCCCTCCCTTTTCAGCGATACACCAACATTCCACTGCTCTTGATAGTATTTCTTTCATAACTCCATCCATATATACAGTAAAACAACCACGGGGACATCACACACCCCTGTTTCAAACCAACATTCAGGTCAAAGAACTCGCTCTGCTCACTCTCCACACGTACTGCCGCCTTTGCACCCTCATACATGCTCTTCACTGCTTTCAGCAACTTGCCCTCTACTCCGTATATTCTAAGTACTTTCCACAAACCTTCTCTATCCACTCTGTCATAGGCCTTCTCCAAGTCCATAAAGTCAACATACACCTTTTGTTTCTTCTCCAGATACTTCTCCACAACACAATTCAGGGTAAAAATCTGATCTACACATCCTCTTCCCTTCCTAAAACCTCCCTGCTCGTCGCCTATCCATTTCTCCGTTCTCACTCTCACTCTCTCAATCACTACCCTACTGTATACCTTCCCTACTACGCTTAGAAGACATAGTCCTCGGTGGTTACCACACACTCCTCTTTCCCCTTTGCCCTTATATAGGGGGACTATTATGCCAGTCTTCCAGTCATCGGGTGCACTCCCTCTTCTCCCATGCTAGTTTGCATATTTTCCATACCCATTCTATCACTATCTCACCACCATACCTCAACATTTCCCCACACACTCCATCTGTTCCTGGTACTTTCCCCAACTTCACTCTTTTCATGGCTTCCCACACTTCTGACCTCCTGATCCCCACCTCCTCCTCCACTACTTCTCTTCTTCTCCCTCCCATACCATATCCAGCTATGTTTGCTGGCTCTTCATTCCTTTCATTTAGCAACTCACTGAAGTACTCCCTCCATCTTTCGACTCTCTCTTGCTTCTTGGCTAGCATTATCCCATTCTCAGCTTCCACACCCTTACTGTTTCCCTTGCTACCTTCCCTAACTTTCTTGATTTCTCTCCAGAACAGTTTCTTACTCTCCCTCCTTTTAACACTCAGTTTCCTCCAAATTCCCTCATCTACTTTTCTTTTATTTCCTTTCACTACTCTCTTCACCACCCTCTTACTCTCCACGTACCTCGCTCGTTTCTGTCTCTCCGCATCTTCATTCCCTCTACTACCCAACCACTCTCTATATGCTTTCTTCTTTTCTTCCACAGCTATTCTTACCTCTTCTGTCCACCATGCTGTACCTTTCACTCCCCTCCCTCTTCTCCTCACTCCACACACCTCCTCACATGCTGCACAGATCTCATCCTTAAACACCTTGCTCATCTCCTCCACTTCCTCCATAACTTCCAGGTCGAACCCATCTAGTCGTCTTTCCACTGCTCTCCTGTCTATCACTGCTCTATATCTAGATATAGATATGTTCAACAAATCCATTTTAACCATCTGATAATATTAAATCAAGAAATCTAAACCGATAATGACTTGATGGATTCTTTAAAAATAAAATCTCTTTGATTTAACAACATTAAAAGGTCTACATACATACATACATAAAATTTTAAGACCGAGTGTTCCACACATCAGTGCAGTTTCAGTCTCTTGTCCTAATGGCGGCATTCCAGGCAACCCTGTTAACCCGGCAAGCGCGATAGGCCTCACAGAAGGCTTCCTATAGGGAACGCGATAGGCCTAACGGAAGCAAGACCATATAAAAAGCCTTCCATAAAAAAAAGGGCCTATCAAAACAAAGGAATTTGTCTCTAGGTGAGATAATTCCCCTCCAGTACTCATCCATGTAAATCTCACCCACCACCCCCCCCCCCCTTCCCCACCCTATTTCCCCCTCCCTCCCCTCCTCAATTTTTACCTATTTTTTCTCTTATTATCATAATTTATCGGTTATTTTTCTCTCCCAGCGATAATGTAAGCACAAGTGGGTGGCAGAAAAGATCGGATGCAACACCCAGACACCGGCCCACACCGCCCCGCTCGTCTCAGTTAACCTCACAGACAGCGAGAGAGGAGGGTGCCTGTGGCTCTCTCTCGCCTGAGATTATGAGCGGGTGGCCAATATCTTCGTTTTTCACCACCCAAATGCTTTTCCCACTTATTTTAGCACTCTTGAAGGTTCATATATACATCATATATGTAAAATAAAAGCATACCGAAAACAAATAATGCTCTATATTGTAAATATAACGAATTCTGTCAGAATCCAAGGCTAGAAATGCACAAATAACTACCCTAGCCCCTAGGTCTATTTCGCGCTTGTCAGGTTAAGGGCTGCTTCACTTGTCAAGTTCTTGGATTTGAGATCGGCGCGTATAGTCCGATCCCAGGTCTTCCTCGGTCCACCCCTTGGTGCAGCTCCCTCCACAATCACAGACCTGCATTTTTTCACCCAATTTTGTTCATCCATTCTCTCCACATGTCCATACCATCCCAGTCTACTTGTACGCATCACCTCGCTAATACTCTTTATACCTAAACGTCTCCTCACTCAACATTTGTTATTCTATCCTGTAGCCTGGCCCCACATCCATCTCACCATTCTCATCTCATTACGCTCCATTCTGTTGACATCCTCTACTTTAACGGCCCATGTTTTCTGAGGCATACGTCATTGCACTTCTAACACATGAAGCATACACCTTTCCCTTCAGGGGGAGAGGAATTCTTTTCATGGTCAGGTTTGGCATCAATTCTCTGGACTTCCCCCAGCCACACCTAATTCTAGCAACAGTGGCAGCCTCCGCCCCACCCCGGCAGAGATGGTATCTCCTACATAACAAAACTTGTTCACCAGCTCCAAAGACTCATTTCCAAAATTCACAGCCACAGGATCATCACTTAACACAAGCTCGTCTTTGCACACTACGCACTCAAATTTCTCTATTTCTGACTTATCCTTCAGCAGGGGCCCCTTTATTCTACTACAGCGCTTACTCCCATGGTGTACCCAACATCGACAGATGCTACATTGAATTGAGTTAACGCCCACTCCCTTTCCACACACTGCACATGGGTATGCACCGCTCTTTTCCACATTGCCTCGTCTCAATCTACAATGCATAACCTTGGTTTTGTTAATATTGACTCTCAATGTCTAACAAACATTGACACATCCAGGTACTTTTTTTTTTTTTTTTTTTTTTTCTATTTATTCAAACTACTCCCTCTCGGGCATAGGCTGATAGCCTTTACACTCTATCGCTGAACACGGTGAGGCCCGTGAGGTCTTGCTCCAGTCTAGGGAGTGAGACGTGAAGCTTCACGGCTCGAAGCAATCCCATCTCTGAAGCCGCCTCGCCTCTGCGCTTCACAGTCTCACTCCCCACACTCGGACCCTCACTCTCAGAACGCCACCTATTGAGCAATTAACTCACTAGGCATTGTCCCCCTGTAGCATATTTTTGAATATGGGAATATTCATACAATGCTATTTAATCAGGGAACAATGAGGGTATTTTTTTGGCATTTCGGTGTGCTGTGGTAATGCACTGATACTAGGTACAGCACAAATTCTATCCCAATAATATTTTCCCATTGACATATTGGGATTCGAATCCGGGTCCATTGGATTACCAGTCCAGTGGCAAGACCACTCCGCCACTCTTGCATAGTTTCTGTCTTATTTTTGGACAAATATATACTACGAACATTATCACCATGACCCTATCAATGCTCATAACTAATAATGCCCATTTTCAGTGCCCATACAGTATTTGCCAAATTTAGGTATACGCATCATGATAGGAAACAGCCCTTAGCTAACCCTAATATGTTTCTAGGGAGGAGGGGAACATAAGGTGTCAAGGGTACGTGATTGAGAAAGGCAATGCATGCGATTGAGTGGGTATAATATTAACCCTCTCAGTACGATGACATCATTTACATCTTATTTTTGTGAACACTAGGCGATCCTCTTCACCTTAGGAAGGACTTCAGAATGAAAAGGGTAAAATATTTAAATTGGCCCTTTGGCTCCCACAGGTCATTCCTAGGCAACATTAAATCTTTAAATGATAGCCTGAATAAAATGAAAAATTATGCAATCATACTGAAACAGTTTATTAGTTTCTCCCTGGTGCATGGAAGGGTCAAGTAGCCTACTGTACTGTAAGCTTTCAGATTGTATTTGTTTTGTTGTTTTATGTGAAAGGAGACCAAACAAGGCAATGCTACCTGTACTAGATTGTGTGTCTTGATGTGAGGATGATCATCAAGACTCAGCTGTGAGTGGTAGATGGCTGATGAGGCCAATCCTAGTTGCACAGACTGTTTAACAAGTAGGATAAATGTATTAAAATAACTTATGTTAATATTCATGAACACATAGTCAAGAAAAGTTCCAGAGTCAACTGGTTGAGTAAATGAAAGACTGAAATCTGGTTCACTCTTGGGTTAGAGTTGTACAGTTTCCGTCTGTTGTCTCTCAATAACATTGCTGATTGTAATAGAGATAGAAAAGGGAGAGTGGAAAGGTAAATTTATTAGGAACTCTGGAGTAGTAGGCTAGAGTGAAATTGTAAATTTTACCATATTAATGTTGGATATAAAGAATACTGTAGCCTACGCGATATTGTGCTGAAGAAGAAACTAGACTAATTTGTGACAATTAGCTTTGATATATTAATTAAGCACGTGCATCATAAGAAAGATGTTGAGTGGGTAAATCAAGAAATCCCAAGTTTCCCATCGAGAGATGGTTGTACAGTAGATTTATGTTTAAAAAGCGCGGGTATTTGAAATTGAATAGCATAGTTATCTTTATAGAGATCACATACATTTAAATATTAAATATTGCACATCATACAATTATCCCTTAGTAAAAGGTTATTTTAATTGAATCATACATACTAACATTACAAAGTTACTTGTCATAAATATTTTAGGCTGGTTGTTATGTAAACCAACCAACATGTGTTTTGCTGAGGCTCTGCGTGCGTCTGATTTGTCGTGTTATTTCTTCCCATAGGAAGTTAAATATAGCATTTAACAATGAATTCCTATGATATTTTTCGAAAACTAACAAAAGGTATCAAGTTTACCAACAAGAAACACAACAATAACTCCATAAATGCTGAGGTAACTATCAGGCTGCAATAACTGTTGGTGCCAATTTATCACCTCCATATTTTCGCCGTGAACGCTATTTCCAGTAGGCTACTCCTGTCCGTGAAACACAATATATATCCTTCTTACAGTATGTAACAGTAGATCCTCTGGAAAAAAGGCAAACTAGGCCTGTGTAGCTCAGTACCAGACTACCAGTAGGTCTAGCCTTGCACTGCTGCAGATGTTCACGGAATCACGGTGTTGGCGGCGGCTGCGGCGA
>CM064508.1:49875492-49952232 GCA_032716605.1 Paralithodes platypus | reverse complement strand
CTCTCTCTCTATCAATAACTCATACCCTCCAATTTCCCGCTACAGTATAACCTAACCTAATCCTTCGCAACCCTCAGGTCAACCACGCCAGGAAGCAATTGGGTATCCAGATTTGGGGAACGGATGTACCAGCGCCCATTGATAGTTTCCAGAAGGTTGGTTTTCTTTTTGACCATGATATAGTTTGCTTCTTATTCTGAGTTTAATTTGAATATACAATATTTATTTCTACTAGATGTCTTTGTGAAGGATTCCATATGGTATAATTTGTTTCCTATTCTGCGTATAAATGGATTATGCATTATATATAGTTAGCGTACCAGATCACTTTTTGAAGGATTTTATACTATTGTTAATAGTTTCCTTCATATTCTGAGTTTAATTTGAATATGCAGGATTAATGGCTACCATACCAAACTCAAAATGTTATGATAGAAATAAATAAAATTAGAAATTAGAATCATTGACTAGATCGGTAGGTAGAACAGGGCTGCCTGGAATGCCGACATTAGGATTTGAGACTGAAACTGTAATACTTATGAATCACTCAGTCTTTTATATGTGATTTCTGGTACCGGTATGTATAATGTGGTAACAATATAGAATACCCATGACTCTAATTTCTTTCAACTCTGAATATTACATTAATATATATTTTTGAATATTCATTAAACGGTTATTTAGTACCAGTATTCAAGTTATTTTTAAAGTATTTTAACCAGACCATTGAGTAGCTACTAGTATTCAAGTTAAATACCCATTACTATATAATATTGTTAATTATAAATAGAGTTTGATAGCACCCATCTCTCATGAATAATTGTAATAATTTAAGCATACCTGTTGTTACCTCAGCTGGCGTCAGAGTACGGTGTGAATGATGTACTGGTTGCCAACTTACAAGGCCAGGGGTACCAGGGCCCAACCCCCATACAGGCTCAGGCATGGCCGCTACTGCTCTCACACAGGGACACTCTCGCTTCAGCCCCCACTGGATCAGGTATGGCTCAGTTTACTCAGTCAGTAGTAGTAGTCATAGTCGTTCCCTAGGCTGACTGGCCAAACAGTCCCGAGCTCCTTAGGAATGCCACGGCCGAGACCTGGTTTTCCCACAAAGTTCTCAAGGAGTGTGTGTTGTGTTGTTGTTGTTCCCCAAGCTGCCTGGCCGAACAGCCCCAAGGCCCCGAGCAAGACCAAGGCCATAACCGAGCGCCCCCACAGAACCCTCCCAGCCGACCACAATAAAGCATGGGTGACCGAAGCCACTCCATGGCGGGGAGCTGAGGAGGGCGACAGAAACGCCGGGAAACCAAAGCCCCACCCAGGGCCCTGTGCCCCTCAGCAATTATGAAGAGAAAGCTGAGGGGCAAAGGAAAAAATGTGACGCTTTGGCTTCCAATCTTGGTAGATTGGGAGGTCAATCCACGGAAGTGGATTTGTGGAAGTGTGTTGTGTTGTTGACGTAAGTGGTTGTGTGTTATGCAGTATTCCATAATGTGTTTGATAGTGTGCGGTGTTGTGTTACAACCCGGACAGGTGTCCTGGATGGAGTCATCCAGCTTCTGATAACTAAGAGTAGGTAGTACCCGGTAGTCGTAATAATAGTTTTAATGCACTTGTGTCTCTCAGAGGATTTATAGTCAAGCTCACATTACTTTATTAGCGTTACGGTACCATAGTACAGTACAGTATATCCTTAAAATTTATTAGTTCTGGTAGTAGTAGAAGTATTAGTAGTACAGTATTAACACAATTGTGTCAATCGCATTAGCTCCCACAGACTTTCTATTACAATATTAGTATTATCTTGATTAATTTTAATATTATTATTAACCCGGGAACTGCGGGGAGACTCTTAAGAGTTCCCCCGGCGGACTGCGGGGAGACTCTTATGAGTGAGTGAAAAAAAAAATCAACTTTTGACATCGAAAAAAAAAATTGGCCTTTGGGCCATGCAAAATCTCAGTCCTCTACCTCCCCTCCTTCCCCACTTTCCTCCTCTCCTTCAGTTATCACCTATTTTCCCTGTTATTCCCTTATTCTGAGGTATATTTTCGTGCTAACATTAGCGAGTTGCAAGCAGGGTGTTGTCATCACTGATGGCAAGCGAGTGCGAGAGAGAGTATCGATCGACTGTGTCTCAGTGGCCTTGGGGGAAATTGGCGGGAAAGTAGCTTGCCTCACCCATACATTATACAACTCGCGGGCTATATCTCCGATTTTGACCATCCAAACGCTGTTTTCACTCGTTTTATTGTTGTTTCAGGTTAATACCTTTATAATCAACCCATAATAGGCGCATATGGATAAGTATTAATGCTATTAATGGCACAATGAATATTTTAGTGACGGAAACACCTCAAATACGTCAGCACAGGGGGACGTTTCCAATTACCCCCATGCGCACTTCAGAGGTTAATGGTCAGTTGGAAATGGAAAAGTCACTGAGGAGCCATGTACTCATGTATGGAAGCAAGACGTGGTCAACTATAGGTAGCGCCAGCGAACTTGACAATAATCTTGACCCCTTTACTTCTTATAACTCGAAATGAATGAAAGCAGTCGGGCTGACTTTTCTATCATTTGGGAAGAGTCCACCAAGAAATAGGAGTCGTATTAAAGTCGGTTTGCTCTAGGCCCTTTTGAGTTACAGAGAGGTCAGAGATCAAGATTATTGTTAAGTTTGTTGGCGCTACCTTTTAGTGATGAGGACCTCTCCAAAATGAGAACTGTGGAGATTAACTATTTCAGAATGGCTTATGTTATGAATAGTCTAGATGGTCTAAGTAATATAAAGTGTACTGTACTAATATTTTGCTAATGGACGACCAAATTCTTGGCATTGAATACAGTGCTTGCTTGGCTTAAGACAAGTACCGTCAGGTCTTGATATACACGGTTAATTCGTAGCCTGTACGTACCGTGTATATCAAAACCGTGTTTTAGAAATAACAGGCCTTATGGGAATTAATTCATTCGTTCCTGCCATTTTCCCAAAGTCCCCCTTTTGGCCCTTTTTGCCTACCTTCAGCCGACTTATATTACATTATGCCACCAACATCATATATGACAATTGACATAACATAAAATACATCAAGCATCAATAAGAACTGTTTTGGACCTGTTACTGACCTATTTGTGTGAATAGACGTGTTGACGTTCGGTAGATATCCCCGCCGCTGTACTCCCTCCCCGTCCCGGTCTCAACCCCGACTCCGTTACTGTGATGAAGTTGATAAGCCTTGTGCTACAGCTAGCACATCGGCCCCCTCCAGGTTCCCAGGCATGTTGATCGTCCTCATCGAAACCAGAGAACACAGAAATATTGTCCATCATATCATTATCATCATCAGACTGGTTGTCAATGTCGGGGACACTCCCTCCCTCCCCCTCTCTTTATTATGGTTCAATAGACCAGAAAGTAGAGAAGAAGTTATAACCCTATTGATAATGCAAAACTATTGAACATACTTAAAAGTGTATGTTATTTGGTCTCTTTATAATCTGTGAATCATTTCCGATGTGATGGAATTAAAGATTTTTTTTTTCCACCAACTCATAATCAGAAAAATGACACAGATGTCAATTAAAAGCATGTTACAATATTACCCCATCATTTTGTGTAGACACACTTTCAAGGCGAAAATATACCGTGGGAAAAAACAAATACGCTCGGAACCTCGCGCCTATTTGCAGAGAAGACGGAATACTTTTTGTTGGCTGTCTCTTATTTCTTGTTTATCTACTGTATGTGTTGGAAGGATATTATATTTTTCAATTCCATCGCATTAGAAATAATTCATAGATTACAAAAAGTCCAAATAAGACAGTTATGTTAATGTATAAGGGAGATAGATAGATGCATTAGAGAGATAGATAGATAGAGAGAGAGAGAGTTGCTAGGGGCAAGTTATCGATAACATACAAAATTATATGAGAGGGACTTAAATTTCTGAAAAGACAAAGGAGACATTATTATTGACTCTTTCATTTTATTATTTGTGTGTTGAAAGGATAATATTGTTTTCAATTCCATCGTATTAGAAATGATTCATAGATTAAAAAAAGACCAAATAAGACATAGTTATATTTATGTATAAGGGAGATAGATGCATTAAATAGATAGACAGACCGACATTTGATGCATAAATAACATTATTAATCTTTAAAAAAAAAAAAATTGGTACAGGTATGGTTACGTGCAGGGAATGGAGGAAGACAGAATGCCAAGAAAAATTATATATGGTAGTGGAAGACCACCAATGGTTTGTGTGTAGAATGTGAAAAAACTATTGTGGTCCGGGCAAAAAGAGCATGTGTGGACTAATCAGACTGATGGTGTATCTACCACAGCCATCCTTTAGCAGAGGTTTCCCTAAAAGAAATAAGACGTTGAAGATAATGACCTGCATCCAGGCCACAGAACTTACAAATATCTACAGTTAGAGTTACATTTCAGTGAACAGTTGCGGTCATTATTGATGTCTATAAAATTATGAAGCTTATAATGGGCAGAATTGAATCTCTTCATTAATTCTTTACCTTATAATTGCATTTCGGAAGTTTGTTTAATAAGTTCAATTTTTCAAAATATATTATAATTTGTGGCTGTACATTATTGTGTGTTTCAGGAAAGACTGCAGGGTTTGTGCTGCCTCTGTTACATCGGCTGAAAGGCCCTCAACGTAAAGGGTTCCGAGCGCTGATCCTGGCACCCACGCGAGAGTTGGCAACCCAGACACACAGGTACGACACATGCATACAATTGCCAGCAGTAAAAGGTGGTACACATTTTATTGATCAGTTCTGACATGCTGATAAAACATTTTGAAATACAGTATTCCCTTACTCTTAGTACAGGTTATGTTCTCTTCATTTTATTATGGCTACTATTAGATGATGTTATTTAGTTTAGGAAGGACCTCTAGCAATTAAAAGGCCACACACTACCTCAATTATATTTTTCTTACTTCCATATGCCCTTCCTAAGCTGTATAAAATTGTCTAAATATGGCTACACTAAAATACAAGAGAATTCCCCCGCTCTGAAAGGATTAGACACATGCTCGAGTCAATGTTTTCCCTCATACACTGTTCACTGTTTCAATTTTCTTGCATACAGTAATAGTGCACCAGCCACTTGTACAGCCGATTATTCATAGGTTCACCAATAAGGATACATTACACCTATTAAAATCTTTGAGTGTTGACAATTCAGTAGAAGTTATTGATAAACTTAATACCATGCGGAAAATTACCTCAGTACATAGCTTCGACTTTTTAACTTTGTATACCAATTTGCCTTTAGATTTAGTATTTTCAGAACTTTGCTTTATAATAGACTAGCAGAGGTACCCGGCGTTGCCCGGGTAATCACCATAATCACCATCACTACTACTACCATAATCACCATCATCAATCACTACTACCACAATCATCACAATACTACTACTGTACTACCATAATCACCGGCCTCGACCTCCCTGTGCCTCATTAAACGGCGACCTCGATTTCGGCCGCTAAATGACCTCCGATTTTGGATCTGACCTCATCCGTACCCCCATTTTGGGGAGCTGCGAACAACTTTCGTTCCATACACCTTTTCGATCGGAGGCCTCCTTCTGCCCCAAATGGCAATTTTTTTCACATTTTTTCCGCTCCCGTATACTACATAAGTTCTGCCGAAAATTTTATTAAACAAAAGTGTCTCTGATTTCCACTAAACTCGCCTAAAACCATCTCCAAAGCCTGGGCTTTCCAACGGTGCCCCACACTCCCACCTGGCACCAAAACTGTGGGAGGAGTTTAGTAACAAAGGTCGGGTAACTGACAAACATTGACCTTTATTTATTAAGATTTGCATTTTGACAGATTTGAAAGTAGTCATACTATTGTTATTATCTTGTCAATTTGCAAATTTGATTTTAATATAACATTTGACCCTAAACCCGGGAACTGCCGGGAGACTCTTAAGAGTTCCCCCGGCGGACTGCGGGAAGACTCTTAAGATTCAGAGAAAAAAAAAATCAACTTTAACCCTCCAGCCCCGGCTATGTATTATATATATATTCCTCGAAACCCGGGTGTTTTGGCCGAAAAACGTCTAGGCTAGGCTACCGTATATGTGTTAATCTGACTGCTTCCCGCATACCCGCGCATCCCCAAGCGTAGCTGTGTTATTTACCTGTAGAATGGCATTAAGTAGAGCTCTCTAAGTCAACTGGTTGAGTTGTGATGATGATTTCATTGGAGATAACTTTATGGCCAAAACAGCCACTTTACACTACTTTTCGATACTTAACAACAACATACAGGCACACACGAACAAGCGACGCTCTCCTTCTTGTGGCCGGAGATGCGGGGCGTCGGTCCAGCCCTGTTTGTTTTACATGCGTCGGACCGACGCCTCGCACACGAAGCTCACAGGCTTTCAACCACTGGGCGTTCAAGAGCCCTTCCGGGTACCTGTTATATGCTTTTTTATGGGCGTTCAAGAGCCCTTCCGTGGTGAGAGGGTTAACCCTCTCACCACGGAAGGGCATATCACCACACCACGGAAGTATCTATCCCTGAAAGGGCATAAACAGAGCTTTCCAATGACACCATAACGATCCTTTTATGACGGCTAGTTTTCTTGTAAACAACCGCGCAACGCGAGTGCAAAAAGCATGTAATTCGGTACTTTCCCCATTAAATTCAGTATGTAGCGAGTGAGAGAGGGAGGGAGGAGGTGGGATTCGTGTCAGTAGGTTCTCCGCGGTGGTCTGGAGCAGTCATACGCTCGCTACTCTCCTGCCACCACTTGTCTCTCTCTCTCAGCAACATTACGTGCTGAAATTGCCACACGACCTATGTCGCGCGCCGCCAGATAGTCCAGATTTATTATACTCGACTTATGTTGCGCGCCGACACTTAGGGGTTAAAGGTATTTTCTGAAGCAATTAGGATATAATAGAGCATTGTATGGTCCAGCTAATGTCCAGTAAATTCCCTGTAACAAAGACACGCCCTAGCCCTGTCAATCAAGGGAGTGTACGGTGCTAAAACCTGCATCATCATTGTATTGGTTCCTTTGTGTTTGATTGTGATTCAAGTTACTTGGGCCGTTAAAGTAGAGGATGTCAACAGAATGGAGCGTAATGAGATGAGAATGGTGAGATAGATGTGTGGGGCCAGGCTACAGGATAGAATAACAAATGTTGAGCTGAGGAGACGTTTAGGTATAAAGAGTATTAGCGAGGTGATGCGTACAAGTAGACTGGGATGGTATGGACATGTGGAGAGAATGGATGAACAAAATTGGGTGAAAAAATGCAGGTCTGTGATTGTGGAGGGAGCTGCACAAAGGGGTGGACCGAGGAAGCCCTGGGATCGGACTATACTCGCCGATCTCAAATCCAAGAACTTGACAAGTGAAGCAGCCCATAACAGGGTTGCCTGGAATGCCGCCATTAGGACAAGAGACTGAAACTGCACTTATGTGTGGAACACTCGGTCTTAAAATTTTATGTATGTTATGTATGTATGTTACTCCCAGCTGTACATATACATTGTCGACATCTTGTATATCCCTTTATTGTCTATTGTACTGAACAACAGTAAAGAGACTGAAACCATCTTTAAACTTGTATGTACAGTATGTATATATCCCTTTCCATGGTTTTATAAAGTGAAGTAAATTTGTAAGATTGAATAACCTGTTGGAGACTGTACATATAGAAATACACACAAATCATCAAATTGACCCTACATGAAAATTGCACTGTAACAAAAGGAAACTAAAACTTAGATTGATTTAATAACCTGTGAGAAATGTGGTATACAATATGTTGGAAAGACGGAGCAATGTTTAAGAGAAAGAGCCTACGGGCATAGATCAGGAATTAAGAACGGCATCGACTCCAAGATTCTTCTATATAAGCATTTTAACACAGATTGTACTAAATTTGATTGTAAATACAAAATTATAGAAATTGTTCAAAGTAATCAAAATGTTTTAGATAGAGAAAATTATTGGATTGGAAAATTAATGACCATCTATCCATTTGGACTTAACAATCAAATAAAAAATGTAGGCAACATTTTGTATAAAGATTTATTAAAAAACGATTTTAATAACCCATATTTTAACTTCCCTGTTTTAAACAGAAGACCTGGTAGACACGGTAATAGAAGACTAAATACATTTAATAAAAAGAAAAGCAGGTCTGATATTATAATTATTGTTAATAATTTATATTCATTATATCGAAATTTCGGAATTAAAAAATTAAAAGATTCATTGAAAGGCCTACAAAAGAAAAGTTTTGCTCCTTTTATAGAAAATATTCTAAATAATAAACATAATTTCACAAATAAATTTAAGAATATAGTCTTTGCTTTTATGGGATATATTAGAGCTAATTCTAAGAAATCCAAAGATAACCGTATTAAAGATAAAGTCCTGTCCACTTTAAATTATTCCTCTAAAATTTTAGACAAAATTAATGTTAACAGTCTTATTAATTCAAAGAAAGTTAAGTCCATATTACCAGATGGTTGTAAAGATTTCAAACCATTAATAGTGTATTCATATGAACGACCTGTTGGGTCTATTATTTGTAATTATAATAAAGTTTTAGGAAATCTTTCAGATAATGATATTTTCAATAATAATAAATGCGTGTGTGAAAGAGTCATGGATATGCCAGCTAGCAGACGTGATGCACTAGCAAAGTTCATTTATAGTCCTCCGATATGTCACATATTAACAGGTGATGTAGAACTAGTTAAACATTTTGCAAACGACAAATTAGCGGAGCTATGTCGTAAAGGGTTTAAATTTAGAATAGGGAGTAATAAAGTAACATGGGACATAATTTTAAAAGATATTGTTTTTTCAGTCAATAAATTAAAAGATAAATTGTTAAAAATTGCGTGCTGCAATGCGAGAGAACTAGAAGCATGGTCTAAATTATTAATTAAGTTAATTAGAAATAAAATTTTCTCGCTTAAAAATGAATTTAATCTTTCAGATTTTATAGACTATAATTATAATAAGCTTAAAGCTGATTTAATAAATTTACATAAACATTTTGTAATCACTACAGTAGATAAAGCCAGCAATAATTATAGCTTCACATGTAAGAAATTTTATCTTGAAAATATGAAAAAAGAATTAGGTATTAAGGGTAACATATTACGTAAAAATATTTGCGGTAATTCTGTTTATGAAATTCAAAATAATCTGAATATTGATAACTTAATCGATGAACATACCAAGAAAAATATAATATTTGATATTAAACTTTCTGATAAGAACAAGTGCATTGCAAAATTATACATGTTACCTAAATTTCATAAAAGACCTTATAAATATCGCTTTATTGCCGGAGCAAAATTTGCTACCACTAAAACTCTATCAGAACAAGTAGTAAATTGCTTAAAATACATTAAAAGTACTCATAAAAGATATTGTAATACCATCATGAGAAGAACTGGCATTAACTATTATTGGAGTGTTGACAATTCGTTAGAAGTTATTGATAAAATAAATACCATGCCGAAAGTTACCTCGGTACATAGCTTCGACTTTTCAACTTTGTATACCAATTTGCCTTTAGATTTAGTATATTCAGAGCTTTGCTTTATTATAGATTTGCACTTTGACAGGTTCGTTAGGAATGGTAATTATTTCATAAATGTTTATACATATTTTAATAATGCATCACTTAGCTCTACTCCCACTAGTTCTGTATATTTTGATAGAACTAAACTTAAAGATGCCCTTAAATTCCTCCTTTTCAATACTTATGTTAGATTCGGGCCGTACATTTTCAAACAAATATTAGGAATTCCTATGGGTGGAAATGCTAGCCCTTTAATTGCAGACTTATTCTTGCTTGCTTTAGAATTTAAATATATAAAAGACTTAGTTGACAGTAGCAAGAAAAATAAAATTCCAGAAAAATTAGCACTTGCTAAACTGTTAAGTAATAATAGTAGATATATTGATGATATTCTTGTTTGCAATTTGTTAAATTTTAATCAAGTTGCTAAACTTATTTACCCTAATTCTATTCCCCTCACACAATGTAACGTAAATTATAAAGTTGAAAATTTTCTTGATATAAATATAGAGATTGTTAATGAACAGTGCATACTTAAAGTATATCACAAAGTTGATGATTTTAATTTTAACGTAATAAACTTTCCTTTCCCTAGTAGTAATATCGATAGTAAAATCACTTATAATTGTTTTTATTCCCAATTAATAAGATTTTGTAAAATCTGCACTAAAGTAGATGACTTTTGGGCTAGAGCTAGGTTACTATACAGACTCTTAGTGGACAGAGGTTTTGAGGCAAGTAAATTGTTCCATAAATTTAATCTTTTTAGGGTCAATTATTGTGACTGTATTCTAAAATTTGACATCAATAATTTTAATCAAGCATTTTTAACTTGAAGTTTCTTGTATAACCTCTGCTTACTTTTTGTCTGTATTTATTGTTTATCTTTTCTTTTTCTTTTCTATTATTATTATTATTTTATTAATATTGATGATTTTTTAAATTTATTGTTCTTGTTAAAAGAGTACTCTTTGTTTAAATCTGTTGTTACTTCATATTTTGCAATTATTTCTCTTTATATTATATGTATTCATTGTCGATAGTATCAATTGCTTACTTTTGCGATTTCCTTAGTTTATTTGTGCTATAAATGTAGGTTATTTGTAGGGTAGTTATTGATAGGGGTCACTTGAAGCATGCTATGCTTACAGGTACCTACCCGATAGCACTATCGTTAGTGAGTGCTGTACTGTATTTTATATATTATTTTGTAATAGTATAGATATCTTATCAATATTTGTATTTTTTACTATTGTTAATGTCTTGTCATGTTGCAAATTTGATTTTAAATAATATTTTGACATTTAACATGTAGTTTCTTTATTCATGCAGAGTTTAGTAAAATTTGCCAGAACGTCCCGGACTTCCCAAACTTGACTACTTCCTTTAACGTGACGATAGTGCGTTGTTATATGTGCGATTGGTTTGCTTGGGAAACAGATTAACTTGCTCATGTAGTGATGTACACCCTATGTGGTGGATTGTGTTCTTTTATTTAATAATTTTCATTTTAGTAAGCGTTGTTTCCACATAGCGATTTTGATAATTTAATTTGACTTTATATTGTCCTTGTCCCAATTTTGGTTTGTTTAGTTTGCAAGTTTTACATTTTAATTGATTTAGATAGATCAAGTGAACGTCGGGAATTAAATCCTATTGCAACGGCGCTTATTACAATAATGCTTCTATGTACAGTTGCCCACGTACTGAAAGTTCTGTTCTTCGTCGTGATTTTATGTATGAAAGTAAAATTAGCATGCATGAATTGCAAGTGTTGTTTCTTTTAAATATATTTGACTAATCAAATGAGTTAACTACTACATATTAAGCACATGGTATCACACACAAATACTGTCATATCTCCCTCCCTACCCACCCCAAACCAGCTTCCAGAAGCACATCCATACTCATATCTCTCGCCGTTCCATCCAATCACTCATAGACAACACTCAGCTGCAGGCACGACCTCCCGAAATTCATCCTTCTGAGTCCTCCCTTCCTCGCTAGGACAGGGTCCACCTGGCCAGGCTGAGATGTGGGCACCATCCAGCTCTTCTGAGCTATCAGAAGAGACTAACATGCAATTCAATGAGGAAAAATTCCAATTAATACGGTACGGAGATAATAATGGTGTTAAAGAAATTACAAATTACTTAACAGAATCTAACCACATAATAGAACGGAAAGACAGTGTGAAAGACCTTGGGGTATTAATGTCTGAAAATATGGGTTTCAAAGTACATAACCAGGTCAAAGTGGCGGCTGCGAAACGTCTAACGGGTTGGATTCTGCATACTTTTAAAACACGCGGTGAAGTACCTATGATAACGCTCTTCAAATCTCTAGTGCTACCGCGGCTTGAATATTGTAGCGTATTAACATCCCCATACAAAACAGGTGAAATAAATGACGTAGAGAGTGTACAAAGACATTTCACTTCGCATATAAGTTCGATAAAACAGCTACACTATTGGGAGCGTTTAAGAGCACTGAATCTGTACTCACTGGAACGTAGAAGAGAACGTTACCTAATAATATACACATGGGAAATCGCAGAGGGTTTAGTACCAAACCTACATACTCCGATGGTCATGAAATTCAGTGATAGGAGAGGCTGGGAATGCGAAATCCCCCGGATGAATAACAGGGGTGCTATGGGCTCTCTGCGAGAGGGCTGATTATCACACAGAGGCCCACGTCTCTTCAACAAACTCCCACGGCGAGTAAGAGACATGAGGGACGTCTCGTTAGACAGCTTCAAGAGAGCCCTGGATGTCGAACTGCAAAAGGTGCCAGACGAGCCCATCCTCGCAAGGGAGCGAGCTGTCGCTTCAAACAGTCTACTGCACCAAATCACCACCCAAAACGAGGGGCGTCGCGCTCCTTGGTGCCGCTAGAAGAGCGGCGAACACATCATAAGGTAAGATGACTCCGTCGTCGACGCCTGCCCAGGATGCAACACAGCACCCAATACTATTAAACACATCATAGAAGACTGCATTCTACACAATCACTTATGCCATCATCATAATTTACACTCCTTGAAAGCCTTGTGGGAAAGCCCGATCGTAGCCATGGCCTTACTTAGGGACTCGGGGCTGTTCGGCCAGGCAGCCTAGGGAACGACAACAACAACAACCACTACATAAGAAACTACACGCATAATTCAATCATGCGCATTATAATTTTATGCATAAGATCACGACAAGGAACGGAGCTTATGTGGGCAACTGTACATAATATTGTATCTATGTATCTATATTTCAGGGAGTGCGTGAGGCTGAGTGAGGGCCTGGGCATCCGGACGGTCATCATCACTAACGTCAACAAGGCCAGGGAGAAATATGGACCACAGTCAGCACACAAGTTTGGTATGTTGTTTTGGTGTACTTTTCATTTTAGTTTGACTTTTACCAGGCTTTTGACCAGAAGGCGATTGTAGGAACCAATTAAGCAGCGCAATACTCATGGAAGGCCACATAGACTTATGATAAGGAATTGCTGGAACTCCTGTTTTATTTGCCTGGCTTCCACCACTGTTTTTATTTGTGTCTCACCTACACAGAGAGTAATCCAGCTAACTCTCACAAACACCTCCTCCTATTAATTTCACTACACTTACAAGTGCACCACACTTCTTTCCAACACACCTAAATTGCCTCTGGCGTACCATGATATTGGCTCTCTGTCACTCCTTCAGCCTGGGGGGGGGGGGGGGGGACACTTGTTGTAGGCAACTTTGCCTTTTGTCTCCTCTGTGCTCATAAAAAAAAAGGCTGGTGAAAAATAATATTTATTAGTATTATTGACTTTTAAAACCGGCATGGAGTTGAGAGGTATACTGTACATTATAATGTAAAACTTGCAAAACAAACAAACAAAAACAAGAACCGCACAATATAAAGACAAAAGAACTAATCAAAATCACTATGTGAAAATATCGCATTGAAGATTTTTGAAATAACAGAAAAACATATTCACCACCACAGCCAACATACCAAGACCTATAGCTGCTCACCACCACCACCACCACCACCTCTACCAATAAGAGAGAAACAGTTACCCAAGCATTCACCACCACAAGTCGTTTTCTCTCTCTACCACACCTCTCCCGCATCAGAGAAAACGTCGACTCAAAGACTCAAGGATAACAATTATATACCTGTGCAGGGCAGAAGATAACATGTTACTCAGTTACTTGTTCGTCAAGGGGAATCCACGCAATGCGAGCTAAGCTCATTATTATCGCGCCTCCTTAACTGGGAATGTATTGCGTGAAATGCATGTTAAGTGTTTTATGTACTGTTGGAATGGCTGTGGATGTGTGTGTAGTCTGTATTTAGCCAATTGGCGACATTGGAAACGAAGGCTTAGGGTGGATCTGTATGGTACCATTCTCACTATAGACGGTACCGTCTCGCCCGAAGGCTTAGGTAGCCATCAGCTTAGGTGAACCATATGATACCCATCTCGCCTTGTACCATTTTTGCCAACCCCAGATGGGACGTCACAACGTCGTCCACTTATTCCAGGTACCTATTTACAGCTAGGTGAACTGAGGCTAACACATGAAAGGAGACAAGCCCAATTTGTCTCCGCCCGGTCTGGGATTGAACCCCCGACCCCTCGTGTGTGAGACGAGAGCTCTACCTACTAGGCTACGGGCTGTGTGATCAGTTCTCGCCGATATTACACTTCTCCTGCAACACCCCAAACCTACAAACTTGCAACCACTGTCCACTCCATCTACCTCCAGCCTGTAAAACACATAACAGCCCCAGACCAAATCAGAAGACAATATCATATTATATCACCTCACCCCAGAGTTAAAAAGGACACAAGCGCCCCCAGACAACACGAGTTACTACCATCGAGATGACACGCCCTCTAACACCAGGGAACAACTTATCCATCAACATAACCAATTCCAAAGTCCAACAGAAGAAGAAAAGCGAAGAAGAGAAATTAATCAAGAAATGGCACTATAAGTAAAAAAGTATATCACCCCTCTCCAAGCCACAAGGAACTAACCACCCTACAACATCCTACCCCTAGGTGCCTTTCTGATGCTCAACAATATCACCCCCGAGGCCCTGAGAAACGGTATGACTATGACGGAAGATTTTAGGATCGACATCTCAATCTAGAGCTGTTCTTGACACCCCGGGTAAAAGGACAGATTCGAAAGTTGAGGACACAGTTGAAGAGTTGGTTCAGTTGATCGCAAGGCGTAGACACAATTACGAGACTGTAGTCACCCATTATACTAATTCTTTTTAGTGGGTATCAACAAGCTGGTTTATTAGAGCCTTCTGGGTGAAGTAATCTAATATTCTCGGCCTACCTCAACCCCGGCGCTATTGTGGATATAAGCAGACAGTCAGGTACTAACTAGCTTTATCCAGGATAGACCAAACCACAAGAAATTCATCAGAGTACTTATAAAGACCAGAGTAGACAGGAGTTCACTCCTGCGTTCGCTCGATGCTATTTTGTCACGGCTTGGGCTAGGCAATTTAGTTATTTAAGGTCCCAAACCAAAGTGCTCGAGTTACACTGTGGGAACCCAGTGGCGTCAGGACAACCCCACGGCCAGCGGATCTACCCCAGATTGGATTACTAATTCTACACCCATTGGATTAATTATTCTACACATCGAAAGTGAAGTTATTATACCGTAAAAGTTATAGAAGATCTAACTGTGAAAAGAAATTATACTTGGTATGTTGTCAGAGAGAAAATATATAAAGATCGAAAGTGAAAGTAATTAAAATCTATCTACTGCGTATATAATAAAAGGTATTCTGGAAACATCGGATACTACGCACGTATACAAAAGCGAGAGAAAGGAAACTCTAGTGAAACTCAAAGAAATTAGGGAAGTACTGATAATAATTCTGCTAAAATTAATAACAAATAAATTCAAGTTAACTTATGCATAAGCACCACAGTGATTTAACCTCAGGAAAATAATTACGTTTAGCTCCCAAATTCCAGAACCACTCTACGCAGGTAAATACCAATAGTTCACATATCTAATTACTATATAACCTTTCTAAGCACAAGTGTAAATCCTCGATTGAAAGGAGTGCTACTCGATCTTAACTCTGAAATAAATACAGGACAAGTGTAATCTTTCAGTTAGAAAGCGGTCCCTAATACTTACTTAGATATAGCATAGAATAATCCAGTCTTGCGAGTCAGACGTAGTGGAGCCTCGTTCGTTCACTTTAATTGTTTTGTTCTTGACCATTATTGTTCTAGCTTTTACGTATGCGATATTCTTGTGCAAATAAACGGAATATGAATACACGTCTTGTGATAATTATCCTCTATTGTCTTTCTGTGTCTGTGGTAAAACAATATAACTTCTCCAGTTAGGAAGAGCCCACTTGATCAAAACCAATTAAACTCCAGTAAAAACCTGGCATAACAATTTTAATTAAATTTTAATGTAAAACTTGCAAAATAAACAAACCAAACAGGAACCACATAATATAAAGACAAAAGAACTTATAACATCAAAATTGTGTTCTTTTATTTCTAAATTTTATTTTATTGAGCGTTATTTCCACATAGTTATTTTTATTAGTTCTTTTGCATTTATCTTGTGTCGTCCCAGTTTTGGTTTGTTTATTTTGCAAGTTTTACAATTTAATAAGTGAAAGTGGTGTTGGGTAGGAGAAGGGGCGATGGTTGATGGCTGACAATCTTTCATGTGCTCAACATATGAAATCTACATACGCCAAAGCTCCCACCATGATTAACAGCAGTGGGATTTATGGGGGGTTGGAGGCAGATTGATTGAGCTATTGCAATATATTTGATGAACTTGAGTGGGGTTTAGACAGTTTGACTGGTGTCAGGGCCAAAAGACAGAGGGTTAAAAAGATTTATATTTCCTTCAAAATATATCCTAGCACCAAACTTGAATTAAGCTCATGGGGATAAACCAGTCTTATAGTATACTATTAATGTTGATAATTATATTGGTCATATTATTTGTAATTTAATTGTGGAGAGTAAGAGGGTGGTGAAGAGAGTAGTGAAGGAAAGTAAGAGAAGAGTAGATGAGGAATTTGGAAGGAATCTGAGTGTAAAATGGAGGGAGAGTAAGAAACTGTTCTGGAAAGAAGTCAAGAAAGTTAGGGAAGGTAGCAAGGGAAACAGTAAGGGTGTGAAAGATAAGAATGGGAGAATGCTAGCCGAGAAGCAAGAGAGAGTCGAAAGATGGAGGGAGTACTTCAGTGAGTTGCTAAATGAAAGGAATGAAGAGCCAGCAAACATAGCTGGATATGGTATGGGAGGGAGAAGAAGAGAAGTAGTGGAGGAGGAGGTGGGGATCAGGAGGTCAGAAGTGTGGGAAGCCATGAAAAGAGTGAAGTTGGGGAAAGCACCAGGAACAGATGGAGTGTGTGGGGAAATGTTGAGGTATGGTGGTGAGATAGTGATAGAATGGGTATGGAAAATGTGCAAACTAGCATGGTGCACCCGATGACTGGAAGACTGGCATAATAGTCCCCCTATATAAGGGCAAAGGGGAAAGAGGAGTGTGTGGTAACCACCGAGGAATATGTCTTCTAAGCGTAGTAGGGAAGGTATACAGTAGGGTAGTGATTGAGAGAGTGAGAGTGAGAACGGAGAAATGGATAGGCGACGAGCAGGGAGGTTTTAGGAAGGGAAGAGGATGTGTAGATCAGATTTTTACCCTGAATTGTGTTGTGGAGAAGTATCTGGAGAAGAAACAAAAGGTGTATGTTGCCTTTATGGACTTGGAGAAGGCCTATGACAGAGTGGATAGAGAAGGTTTGTGGAAAGTACTTAGAATATACGGAGTAGAGGGCAAGTTGCTGAAAGCAGTGAAGAGCATGTATGAGGGTGCAAAGGCGGCAGTACGTGTGGAGAGTGAGCAGAGCGAGTTCTTTGACCTGAATGTTGGTTTGAAACAGGGGTGTGTGATGTCCCCGTGGTTGTTTACTGTATATATGGATGGAGTTATGAAAGAAATACTATCAAGAGCAGTGGATGTTGGTGTATCGTTGAAAAGGGAGGGAATTGAGTGGAAGCTACCTATACTGCTGTTTGCGGATGATACAGTTCTGATGAGTGATAATGAATGGGAGTTGCAGGGTCTGGTAAATGAGTTTGGAACAGTGTGCGAAAAACGGAATTTGAAGGTAAATACGGGGAAGAGCAAGGTTATGGTCTTCGAAAGGGGTGAAGTCACAGAGTGTGAGGTGAAGCTGAACGGTCAGGCTATGGAGATCGTCAACTCTTTTAAGTATCTGGGCAGTGTGTTGAGTAAAGATGGGACTATGGATGAAGAGGTGCGGGAGAGGGTACAACAGGGGAAGAGGGTTGTAGGAACGCTAAAAGCAGTAACAAGAAATAGGGTGGTCAGTATGGAAGTGAAGAAGTCCTTGCATGACAGTGTGGTAATCCCGACACTGACTTACGGAAGCGAAGCATGGACGTTGGTTGAGAGACTCAGACCAAGAGTGAGAGCAGTGGAAATGAATTACTTAAGGAGTGCATGCGGAGTTACATGGAGGGATAGACAGACTAATGAGGAAGTAAGAAGGAGGTGTGGTGTGGAGGTAGATGTGCTGGAAAGTGTGAAAAGGAACAACTTGAGATGGTTCGGCCATATGGAACGTATGGAAAGCGAGAGAATGACTAAGAGGGTGTACGAGAGCGAGGTAGAGGGGGAGAGGTAGACCGAATATGAGGTGGAAGGATGGAGTGAGGAAGTACATGAACGAAGGCGGTGCTGGTTGGGGGGAGGGGCGTCGACTGACTGGGGACAGAGGTGCATGGGGGCGGTTCGTTCGTGGCCACCCCTTCGGGGATCACGGCGTTAGGCAATAGATAGATAGATAGATAGATTATTTGTAATGCTTTCAATTGTATGCAGTTGTGCATTATTAAAATCTTACTGTTATTCTTTCCTTACTAGATGTGCTTGTTACGACACCCAACCGCCTGATCTTCTTGCTTCGGGAGAGTGATGACGGGCCGCCCATCTCTCTAGACAAGTAAAATAAGAACAACATTAACTTCTCTTTCTACTTTGTTTTATTGAAAATGTCATGAAATACAGCAAACTTGATAATATTTGTGTGTGTAGATTGAAATTAATAATATTATTGTATGTTCCATAACTGAGGCCTGATCGCGAATGTTTTCTATAGCTTATGAAGTTCATTGCTATTCCAAACGGCAAGAACGTTTTGTATGTAATAGAAACTCTATGAATGTCAGTTTTATTTTGTTTTTCATTAGGATATACTGAAGCTATTGTTTTTCTTTTGTCTTGTCAGTTTTGAATGTAATTATACTTTGTTTATCAGTGTGGAGATGCTAGTTGTTGACGAGAGCGACCGGCTGTTTGAGGAGGGCAGTGGTAAGGGTGGAGGGTTCCGGGAGCAGCTGGGTGAGATTTACCGGTCCTGCAGTTACCCGTCCGTCACTCGAGCCTTCTTCTCTGCCACCCACGCCCACCCTGTCCAACACTGGTGCTCCCTCAACCTTAACAACCCCGCCATGGTCACCGTCGGCATCAGGTAACACGTCTTTCTTGGTCTTCCCCTCCTTCATGCGGCTCCCCCCACGTTCACGGACTTGCATATTTTCACCCAACTTCGTTCATCCATCCTCTCCATATGCTCAAACCATCCAAGCCTACTAGTATGCATCTCATCACTGATACTCTTGATGGATGTATTCTGTCTTTTTCTATTATACCATTTTTCAGTCTGAAATTATGTTTTTGCAACCAGTTTCAATAATCTAGAGAGTTTGTTCTCATATTGGTTCTACTCTTCTGGATATGGCATTTTCTATTTGTAAATACAATTTGTCCTCTCAATAAGCGAGTTCTCAATCCACAAAACGGCTAATACGCGAGCAAGGGGTCCAAAATACCCTACAGTGGGATCTCCAATCTCGATCATAATTGGTTCCCACAAATACCGATCGAGATTCGAAATATCGAGATGCGAAGTTAACTTCTTATGGGGAAAAATACAATCGGTTCCAGCCACTTGCCGACTAACCTACATCAAATCTGTCAATTTTCACATTTGCCCCCCACAATCACATGCAATATATATAATATGTTAAAATAGATAAAATGAATAATGAAAGAGTTTTATTTTTACCTTATATTTATTGATAAAGAGGTTTGTGTGGTTGATTGTTGGTTCCGAGGCGAACGCAGTTAGGTTACTGCGTCTCCGCACCCGGCGCACAGTCACTGTCATCAATTCTTGCAATTGCTTCCCTCACCCTGTCACCACTAGTACCGGCACCGTCGACTGCTCTGTTGAATCCTTCAAATTGATCCTCTGGCAGTTCAGTGTCCAAGTCATCAAGGTCTACAGGTCCCTCTTCTTCGGTGATAGTTTCGATGACATTGGCGACTTGTTGCTTCATCTTGAAAAACTGTGTGATCGTGGACTGCTTTTGTTCGTTCACCTTCGTGGTGTAGACCGTCATTAGTTGCTTGTTGAGCTCATCAAATGCCTCATTAATGATTGAAGAACTCTCCAGGTTACCCTCAACAATATCCTTGGCCTTCGTTATGAACCCAAGTGCCTCTGATAATTGCTGGACACTGAGGGAGCGAGGCTGTGGCTGGGTGGCTGGCATTTCTGGTTCGTCCTCCATCACGTCTTCTCTTATCAAATTTACCACTGCCTCACTTGCATCCACTGTGGCCAGTGCCACAGACTTCTTTATTTCCGCCTGCTTTCCCCTCATAGTAGATATAGTACTCTGAGGTATACCAGTTAATCTTTGTATTTCACTCACTTTGTGGCCTTTTTCTAGAAGTTGCATCACTTTATCCTTGTCTTCTGTTGTGTATTTGTTAAGTTTTTTTCCTTTTCTATACTCTTGTTTTGCACTTTGCACTGTCTTTTTTTCTACAACTGGTTTAGGTACGCAATTCCCACCTTCCACTCCCTCTCCATTGTCCCTTTCGGTGGCCTTGGTAGCCATTATGAATGCGATAAAAAAAAGGTCCAGGTAGACGACTTCACAATACAAGTTTTCAAGCGTATGGCGGACGTGTGACTGGTACACCAAGTGGCCGCTAGGTGTCAGGACGCTCGAAACAGTGGCGCATCGCCCAGCGCAACTGTTTTCGGTGGTATTCGGTGATCGAGATCGGCGTGTTGTCATCGAGATTCGTGAAAAGTTGGATTTGGAATGTACCATCGAGATGCGAAATATCGAGATGAGATTGATCGAGATTGGCGATTCCACTGTACAACATCCAAAGCACAAGATCTGCTGATAAAACACGAATGGAGAGCCAAAAGGCGGGCAATCCCGCACTTTACACTTAGGTGCGAGTGCATACACCGTTACACGAGCCCAGGCGATAACCAGACATGACTGTCATGCGATTCTGGCATGCATTTACTATCAAGAATGCCATAGACCTCCTTCTACTTGTCTGGGATGACATTAACGATGTCACTATTAATTGAATGTCCTACAAATTCACGCCCTAGGTCCTTATACTTTGGTATGAAATCCTATTCTGATATTTTGGCAGATACCCCTTCTATTCTGTAACCTCACTTTTATGTTTTCTAAATGTTTGCTCCCTTTTACACTCATTTTAACATCTTATCACCTTTTTAAGTCTCCTTATTCCTCATTGTCAATTTTTACTGATACTGTACTGCCCGTTTAATACTTGACCTGATGTACCTTCTTATCACCTAATCCTTCGGGCCAGCCCTGTGAGAGTTCCAAAATTCGAACTCAGTGGTCTGGTTAAACTAATGAAAGGAAAGAAGAAAATGGTGAGAACTGACTCCTCACTTTTGTGTGGCCAGGGCAGATGTTGCTAGATTACAGAGAGTCCCCCAAGCTGAGGCAGCCACAGTTCAAGCTGCACACGCAGTTGCTGGATTTAACCAAATGTTTGGCAGCCGTTGATTACCTAAATGAACATTTTACAGCCGAGGAGAAGTGCCCTATCCGTACTCAAGAGGTCCTGCTAAACATACACACACCCCTAGTACTACGCTCCTTGTCGCGGTTGGGGGGCTTCGGGGCCGGCAACTGGACCTTGATGGGGGAGGGTTATGGTTATTTCCCTTTCCCCTCAAGCTTTTGTCGTCGGCTTGACTAATTTTGCGTAGTGTTTCTGCCCTCTTTCTATGTTTTTCCCCATCTGTTCCCATTCTGTCTCATTCGGTTGTCCTTCAGGCGGCCTATATCATAATTATGCCATCCTGTCGGGCCCTCTTAGTTGGCCTGGCTAGGTTATTTACTCCTGACCTGATTTGTCTCTTCGGTCGCTGGTGCAGCCAAGCTGACTCGATTCCCCTCCGTAGTGCATTTTTTTGCATCTCGCTGTGATTTTTTCTTCCTAAGTTCTGATCTCTCATTTTGTAATAGTATAGATATCTTATCAATATTTGTATTTTGTACTATTGTTAATGTCTTGTCATGTTGCAAATTTGATTTTAAATAATATTTTGACATTTAACATGTAGTTTCTTTATTCATGCAGAGTTTAGTAAAATTTGCCAGAACGTCCCGGATTTCCCAAACTTGACTACAGTACTTCCTTTAACGTGACAATAGTGCGTTGTTATATGTGCGATTAGTTTGCTTGGGAAACAGATTAACTTGCTCATGTAGTAATGTACACCCTATGTGGTGGATTGTGTTCTTTTATTTAATAATTTTCATTTTAGTAAGCGTTGTTTCCACATAGCGATTTTGATAATTTAATTTGACTTTATATTGTCCTTGTCCCAATTTTGGTTTGTTTAGTTTGCAAGTTTTACATTTTAATTCTTCGCCCTTGATTACTTCTTGGTTGGTGCTGCAGTGTAGCAGTTCTTGCCTCATCCTTCGGCACTGCCCTATAAGAGTTCTGTTGTGGAGCTCATGTGGTCCGGCTGAACTGGTGAAATGGCAAGAAATGTATGCGTGTCTTCACCTTCCTAGATTTGTTCATCTCCAGCCCTTCCCTATCTATCTTGTCTTGATTAGTTATCCATCTTCATCTAGTCCTTCGGGCCAGCCTTATGAGGATTCTTTTGGGGACCTCAGTGGTCTGGTTAAACTATTTTATTAAGAACAAAATTAGCCCCATTAGTTTTCAAATTTTAAGACTTTCGTCCATTTGTTTGTCAATATTAACCCTCGGAATCCGGGAGGCCTCATATGAGGCAAACAAAAATATTGGCAGGAATCCGGGAGGCCTCATATGAGGCAAAATGTGCGGCTAAAAATCTCCGCTAAAATCATCATAACTCGGCAACCACGCGTCGTAGCGATGTCATTTCAACGGCAGTCTACATACAACAAAAAGTTCTACAATTTGCAAAAGAATTGACTGCTCTAGATGGTCTCAATCAGTAGCTACTGAATTATGAAGCTTGACTGTACGAAAATGGCCCCGGACACAGCGATCGGGATCATATGAGGCCCCCCGGATCCGATGAGTTAAGAACTTTTGTGCCTTTAGGTATCAATTTTTTCCTAGCGAGCGATAGCGAGCCTTCAATGTAGGAGGAACGGGACTTTGGCCGGGAACAGCTTCTTGAAATTGTAAAATTCACACAAAGGAGCCTCTTGGGCTACAATGTATAAGATACATATATAAGTACAGTAGAACCCCGCCTATCCGGTGCTCTCAGATCCGGAAACCCAAGAGATTTGGACAGGAATTTTGATCCAGACTCATGTTCTAGCCAACCAAACTTGTGTTGATGGCTTGGGAAAACTAAAAGATCAATCTGGAAACGGACGAGACGAATATAAGTCACCGTTCGTATTGTTTACATCCAGCGTTAGATATCCAGACTTGTATGTCAGCCATCCGTATTTGTGGCTGAAACCTAAGTCTGGTTGTTCAAGTTAGATATCTGGACTCATGTTTCAGCCATCCGGATTTGTCTAGGTGGCTGAAACCTAAGTCTGGTTGTTTAAGTTAGATATCTGGACTCATGTTTCAGCCATCCGGATTTGTTTGGATGGCTGAATATATATCCGGGTATTCGGCAGATTTGAACTTTTGGCAGATCCAGACAGGGTTCTCCCCCAATTAGTCTGGATGGGCGAGGTTTTACTGTACATCAGACTTTTTATGTTAAAAGAAACACAAAGTCAAGTTGAGGGGGGTTAAAGGGGGGAGGAGTGGAGGATGTGGTTTAGGGAGATTCTACTACTGTATTTGTCATCCAATTTTGAGACATTTCCCGGCACCGGCACGGTATTTGAAGGGTCCTTTTTACACATGTTTAAGTACCGTACCTTCCATGAGGCCTATTGCACCACCGGGTTAACTCTGTGTTCCCCTTCCAGAAATACGGCCTGTAAAGATGTGCAACAGACACTTCAGTTCTGTGGTGATGAAGGTGGGAAGCTGTTGGCTCTCAGAGACATATTCAGGAAGGTAAGTACTGTACTGTACAACAATATATACATACTGTACATACATACATACTACAGTAGTTTAACCCTTTGAGTACCAGCGACGTGCACTATTTTTTATTTTAGCTATATTTAGACGATATTATATAGCTTAGGAAGGATCTGTGGTAGTTGTTGCTGTTCCTCAGGCTGTCTGGCCGAGCAGCCCCAAGGTCCCGAGCAAGGCCAAGGCCATAACCGAGCGCCCCCACAGAACCCTCCCAGCTTACCACTAATAATGCCCAGGTGACCGAAGCCACTCAAAGGCGGGGAGCTGAGGAGGGTGCGGAAACGCCCGGGAAACAAAAGCCCCACCCAAGGCCCTGTTCCCCTCAGCAATTATAAAGGGAAAGTTGAGGGGCAAAGGAAAAATGTGACGCTTTGGCTCCCAATCTGCCAGGGTTGGCAGTAGGGAGGTCAATCTACGGAAAAGACACCGTCACTTGAGATCTAGAAAATATATATGTAAAAGGAACAGTCAGAGTAAGCTATGGGTATGGCAGAGAACGCTCAACTCTCATTCTGATAGACCAGCCCATCACCACTCTGTGGTACTTAAAAGGGTTGGTTGAGATAGTTTGAAGCCGTATTATTGCTAGAGGTCCTTCCTAAGCGGAATAATATCGTCTAATGGTTTCCAGCATATAATGAAAACGACGTCGTCGGTACAGTACGGGTTAACACCTAACGAGCGGCCTAGGCGGTAATTTATATGTACCGCCCAGCGGGGTGTTTTTACCCTAAATAGGGTTGTTTACGTGATCATTTTCATGCCTAAATAAGACTCGGAGCGTAAAAAAAGTATCTATCCCTGAAAGGGCATAAACAGAGCTTTCCAATGACACCCCAACCATCCTTGTACGACCGCTAGTTTTCTTGCAATAATCACGCAACAGGAGTGCAAAAACCATGTAATTAGGTAGTTTCCCTACATTATAGGTTTAACTCCTGTAAGGAGATAAAGAAAACCTAATATTTAGTAGTGGCCCCGTAATCATTGACGAACATGCCTATTACATAAGGCATCCTCTTCAAACACTAATCCGCCGTAGTTTGAATCTACCGCGCAGCGCATTTAAAATCTGAGGAGCCTTCATCATGAGCGCACGCGACCTCACTCATGGCTTCAGTCATTATGAATTGGGTTCTCACTACGAAAAAACTTCGTAAAAAATAAAAACAAAAAGAAAATAAGAATAACTATCCAATAAGCTTTCCATCATATCGTGGATGTACTTGTGTGGATCTTTGACCAGACGCTGATTCAGGCGTCATTCTTCCTTCACTGACATATCAAGTAAACCAAAATCCTTAATACATCAACGAATGGGAAGGGGATGGTCGGGAGGGCCCCAGTCGTCAATGATTACGGGGCCACTACTAAATATTAGGTTTTCTTTATCTCCTTACAGGAGTCAAACCTATAATTTATTAGTGGCCCCTCCATCATTGACGAACATGCCTGATTTCTAAGACTGGAGGGGGACATTCGTAATCATATCATAACTCTAGAAAAGCAGATAATCAAACAACCACATAGTATTCTTACTTTGAAAATATATTTAAATATGGCACAGCCCATATATATACAAAAAAGGGGTTCAAGCAGGTGCGTGCTTCAAAGAAGCCTGCTTGACAAAAAAGGGTAACTCTGGAGATTCTGTGAACAGATTTGTAGTTACAAAGGCACCCCACTCAATGAGTGGTGACAAAAATAACAAGTCATAAGTTTGCATGTGCACATAATAAACCCCATAATATTTGTGGAAATATTTTGCAAAAGATCTCCACTGTTTAATACTAAATTGCTTTTACAGCTAAAACTACTATAACAACCCTGTTGTTTGTACTAACATTGTACTAGCACAATTTCTCGCCCTGAATAGAACAGAGAAATGTTCATATCACATTATCCATAATTTGTATCACAGCTCTTACATTCCGGCGGGGTCTAGGGTGTCCTATGTTACACTGACTGCACCCCCCCCCCCCCCTTTTTCCTTGAAAGTAAACAAAAGTTACTGAAGGGCCACCTAGACCCTCTGCCTTAAAGCTATACATGGTAAGGAAGGTTTGTCTAGAGCAACTGACAAGTATCTAGTCAAAAACGTATGATTAGACGCCCACAACTGTGTGGACGAAATATCTTCTACTGCAAAGTTCTTCAAGAAACGTAAAGAGGCTGCCCATTTGCGTAAATCGTGGGCCCTACCCACAACGCCGGGATTACTCTCTTTAATGACTTCGACCAGAAGAGAAGCTAATCTCCGTTTCAGTAAGCGTTTACCCGTACTCGCTACCCACAAAGCACCTTGGGGGTTTAGAGGAGCTACTCTCAAATATTTGGGTAGAGCTTGCACTGGACATAGATTATGGGTGCACCTTTCCCCTTTTTAACGCCGGCACAGTGAACTCAGAAAACATGTGTGCACTGTGCTCATTCTTGGCTACAAATCCCAGGGAAGGTGCAATGTGAATACATTCATTAAGTCTACCAAACCTAAGGCAATTAGGTGTGTTGCTCATCGCCGCCAGCTCAGACACTCTGTTCCCGGTGGCCAAAGCCAAAAGGAATACAGCCTTTTTTAAGAGTAATGCAAAATCTGCAGTATTTTGGTACAGACGAGAGTGAAGTAAAGACAATGCCTTGTCCAGAGACCAAGTAGGCATGAGCTGACGGGGAGGTGGGCGGAGTTTAAAACATGCTCTCATAAAACCTGTTTCCTCCGCTACCGGTATGGAGAGACCTGTAAGGTCGAAAAAGGGCACTCTAATCGCAGTTAAGTGATTTTTTAACGTTACCACAGATAAACGTTTCTGCTCAAAGAGATAATTCAAATAATTAAAAACTAATGCCACTGAGGGCACAGTCTGTTCTGTTCTAATGATCCAAGAAGTAAAGGCTTGCCAATGTGATTGATACTGTCGTTTCGTAGACTGAGTATATTGATTGATTAATTTATTGGTCACATCTCTACCATATGGTGCTAGCCACTTGGCCTCTTGAATGTCCATAATGCAAAAGTCAGCGAGGTCGCTAGGTTGCCAATCGTGTCTGAGTGGAAATACTCGACCGGGAGCGACACCGGGTGCGAGCACCACGTCTTCAATTGCTGGTACCATAACTGCGCCGGCCACAGGGGCGCGATTAGCGAGACTAAGCCTCGATAATCTCGTAGTTTGTTCACTACGTGGCACATTAGTGACGCGTCTGGCGGCGGAAACGGATAGATGGAGCTCCATCTGTTCCAGTCTGGCCCCCCTGCCGGCGTTTTCGTCCGGCGGGTGAGGTATAGAGGGAGTTTGTGAGTCTCCTCGGACGCAAACAGATCCACTTGTGGATGGTAGAGCTCTGCAATCATTAGGTTGAAAATGGGTTGCTTGAGCTCCCATTCTACTGTCGTGCTCTGTCTCCGGGACAGAGCGTCTGCCCAGACGTTTGCTACGCCTGGGAGATAAGATGCGTGAAGATAAATGTCTAGCCTGTTGGCTAGAGTAAAAATCTCTTCCGACACGTTTATCAACTTCCTTGATCTCGTTGACCCCTGTTTCTGAATACAGTGAACTGCATTCAGATTGTCCATTCTGAAGGCCACCGACTTGCCCCGTAAAGTAGAGCCCGTGAGCCTGAAGGAAATACAAGGGGACTAGTAATTCTTTGACATTGATGTGCGAGATTTCTAAGTGGGACCAAAGCCCCTGACCCTGGTGCCCCTGGTTTGACTGAAATCCCCAACCTATTGTGCCTGACGCATCCGTGTCTACCCATACCGTTGGCGGAGGAGAGGTCCATGACATTACTGAGTGCAACATTTCCCTCTTCGCCCAGACCGCTAGTAAGGTGTGGATTAATTTTGGGATGGGCCATAATTTTCCCGCCGATAAGAGTGGGAAATATTTGTTGCCTTCCAATATTAAACGTTTTACTTTCAACCGGCCCAACATTACAGTTAGTTCAATCCAGTTGAGAGAGCCGACCAGAGACTCCCAGATCCTCCGTGTCGTAGTCAGACTGTGAAGAAACATGAACAGTTTCCTGCGAAACCTGTTGCGATTGTCCACACTCTGACTCAGAGTGAGAGCAGCTGTGTCCCAAACCAGCCCTATCCACTGAATTACTCGTGAGGGAACAAGGTTTGACTTTACCAGATTTACCTTGAACCCTAGAGTTTTGACATGATTTAAAATTATGTTGACATGTTTGATGCATAATTGCTCTGTCTCTGCCACCACCAGCCAGTCGTCTAGGTACCACAAAACTCTGATTCCTTGCTTTAACAACGGCATCCTCTGAAAAACAAAATTTTGGTGCCTGATCCGTAAGGCCAGAAACCTTTGAAATCTTTTGTTTACCGATACGTGCCAATAAGCGTCTGTCAGGTCTAGGGAACACATCCAACCTCCCGGCGGAAGTGTTAGCCTGATTTGGTGTACTTTTAACATTCGGAATGACTCGTTGTGAATGTGAAGGTTCAGATAAGACAGGTCTACGACCGGTCTCATCTGAACACTGTCCCTTTTGGGAACCAAAAATAGCTTGGACGTGAATACAGGGTAATTTGGGGGGACCGGGATGATGACATTCTTGGCAATCATTTCCTGGACCAGTGACTCCACCTCTAAAGAAACAAAATTCGCCGTTGTCGGCTGACGTAAGCGAGGTCGCCGGAGCCACTGCCAAGTGATGCCTTTGCGTGCCACCATCCGTGCCCAAGTGTTTAGCGGCCATGCTTGGTGACACATTCGGAACGACCCAGTTAGCAGACAAGGGTTCGCCGGCTGTACTACCCTCGGATCCACCGGCCTTAAGACTGGCACCGGGAGTGAGAGAGACTTTAGTTTTTTTATGGTGGTGGAGTTGGCGGTGGTGGACGCTTCGCCGGCTGGCTGGCGTTGGCAGAAGACGGGCCATGACCTGGCTTATTATAGCCACGTCCTCTCTGACCTGAAAACCTACCCTGTCTATGCCTGTACTGACCTTGAGGGGAGGAGGACTTAGGTGGAAGAAAGGGCTTAGATCCCCCCGGCTGAGCCTTAGCGACTGGCCTGGGTTTGGGGAAGTTAAAGGCAGGTTTCTTAGAAGGGGTGGGACTGTGTTTAAAGGCCTGAGCCATATTAAAAACCGTTCGCCACACTTCAGGGGACATTAAAGAGGGAGTGAGCACTGGTGACATGACCACCTGATTCGCAATGCGATCAGGCAGTTTTCGGACTAAGGACATTCTGAGATCTTGTCTCGCTCGTACCGCCTCAAGCAAGGCGGTGCGTATGTCACCTAATGATTGGATTGACGACTGAAGAAGCAGTCGCCGGGACAATTCAACCGATCGTCTGGCATCCGCGTCTGCGATTGCCTGAGTGGACCGGAGCAATGACTTTGCTACCTGTTGAGACACTATGTATTGAGAGAACAGGCGAAAAGCTTTCCCCCGTAGCCTAAATTCACGGTCTAGGTGAGTTGGGGTAGGGGTAGTGAAAGGGTCTTTTAGCTCACAAAGATTAATTTTAGGGGCAGCTAAGAAAGCAAACAAAGCTGACGGGACTCCGCCGGTAGAACACACTGGCATGGAGAACCAAGAATGAGTATCTTGAGGGATCTGGTGGGAAGTTTTGGAAGTAAATGTGGTCGCAAAGTTTTGAGCCTCTGTGTCCCATTCCACCCAAGGTCCTGGACCCAACTGCCCCACCTTCAAGACTGGATTAGCTGCTGCGTCTGTGACGGTTTGCAAATCGAGTTCTGGAGTGAGAGCTGACAGTGTCTTAATGTCATTAAACCCATTATGCTTAGACCAGTCAGAAAACAATTTTGAAGCTGAGGCAGAGGGTAAAGCAGGCTTAGCAGTATAAACAAAATAGTCCTGGTGATAATAACTAGGTATAGCCTTGATGTTGACATCTAGTACATTCCCCAAAGTATCCAAGGCCCTTAATTTCTTAGATTTATTGCCCTGGATGACCCACTCACGCGGCACTGGGAGTTCCCCTGACAAGGTAGGTTGGGCGAGCTCTGGTTTAATGGGGGTCAAAAGGACCCATGACTCGTCTGGTCCGTAAAGCAAGGGCATAGCTACCTTTCTGAGAGGCGCTCTGTCTAGAGGGGGCGGATTGACATCCGTTATAACCCTTACATTCGAAGTGGTCAATGCCGCCGTAGCAGGCCTAGTAACCACCGATGGTGACATAGAGGGAGCGTGAGGGATCTGAGTCAAAGTAATAGAAGTCATCAGAGGCCGTACCGTAGAGCTTGTCGTGGGAGCTCCCAAGTCCACTGTGGGAGTTTCCTGCTGTTGGCCAAAAAATTTAGATAAAGCATTAACTAGTAGCCCATCAATTTCCTGTGCAGTGACAAATTGATTTTATGATGTACTCACTGGTGAATCATTAAGATCTTGTGCGGCGTCTAAGCCTGAACCTGACTCTTGCCCTTCCATATCCGATATAATCGAAACCTCGTTTTTATCATCCTGTTCCTCCTGAGAAGATCCCGCCGAAGCTGGGGTACCATCTTGTTGCCAAGATAAGTCAGGAATAGAGGATGGGATCGCCGCGTCCCGGTGGACGTCAGCCACTGTGTGAATAGTTTGAGCCGGAAGTGGGTGGTCAGGCCCCGGACGAGAATATCGCCAAACACCTAGGCCTTGGCCTACACTCCCTTGGGAGTCTGAAACACTCTCAACCACTGAGCTCCCTGAACTCTCCAAATCCAGGGTTAAAATGTTAATGGGTAAATCATCTTTAGGTACAGGCACTACACTGGACCCTTGAGACCGAACACAAACTCTGTCTGGGGTAGAGGTATGACGAGAAGTACTAGAAATTGGCGAATGTCAGGAGGCCTTTCTATCATGGGAATCCTTTTTCGAAGATTTATGGCTGCGGTGTGACCGTGAACTACTCTTCGATTTGGAGGATTTATCGCCGTGACCACTGGTGGAACTTTCTGTCTTACTCCTCTTACTCGATGGTGAAGAGGCAAGACTGGGTGGCTGGTGTCTAAGGGGTGACCTAGACCTAGATCTCGCCCGAGACGAGGAGGCTGCCGCCGGGGGTGTAGGCTCACGTTGACGTTTCGAAGTAGCAGGGGCAGGAGATGACACAGAACCCTGTCCAGTCTCCGCCGGCTTACGACTAGTTACTCGAGAGGAACGTTTAGGGGGAGGGTGCTCAAGAAGAAGCCTATCCCAAAGAGGGACGTTGTCACATTGAAGTGACTTATGAGCCACAATCGTAGTATACGCTGACATTTGTTGCCGAACTTCTCGTAAGGCGACCGCTGCGGTCTTATCATTATCTTGGAGGACTTTGACACTTAGTTGGGAGCAAAAGGAACAGTTGCGCATCACCCACAGACCCCTTGAACGGTCTAGACATTTAACACACTTGATACAAAGAGTGTGCGCAAAAAGAGGGATACCGGCACAGGTTGGATTAATGCATAAAGCAAAAACTGGGGCAAAGGTAGCCATGACAGAGACTGGTGGGAAACTACTGCAGGTTCTGTATTGGTCCGCCGGAGCCCAGCCCTGGGAAAAAAGGAAATTTCCAGGAATTAATGCTCATAAGGTTAACCCAAAATGATCGCATACAAGTGTTCATAACCCGCCGGATAACGAGATGTAATGTCACAATGATCACAGCTCGTTACGCGGCGGGGTTCTATAAAGATTTCCGAATATCTAGACATGTCTTAAGAAAGTTAAGAATACCCTCTGACATAATATTAAAGACCAGTATAGCGTTTATAAACAGTCTTTCTAGTGGTGACTGTTTCAAGATTCAATTTTGAAGAAAAAAAAACCCACAAAGACGCTGGCCCCTGAATTATCTAGCAGATTAACACAGAAGGCTGATACGAGATCTGACTTCTAACGAATTGTCACATAGATCGCCGTATGTTGAAGGCGGCGATACATAAACGTATCTCTCAATTAATTGGTTAACTAACTTGAATTGTAAATTCCGTATTTCCTCCTCCCAGGAGCACCCGCTGGGTGTGAAAAACTTATGAAAAAAGATGTTAACCCTAATTGAGCCTTCGATCGCCGTATGTGTGAGGGCGGCGATACATATAGTATCACTAAAATGGACCGGTTAACTAAACTGAATTACCAATTAGTTCATCCCACCCTACCAAGGTGCACCCGCCGGGTGAGATCTGATGTCTTAAACGTTAACCCCATAAGTTCCTATCCCCACTTCTTTGTAAAAGATCGCCGGGGAGGAAAGCCCACAACAACAGCTAAGGTTTTTCCTTTGGTTTGTAAAACCGGGTAGAAAAACTACATAACATATGTCCGCATGAACAATGTTAGATGGGTACAGCCATTCCGCCGGGAATCATAGGGAGCCTGAAACAGGCACCATCAGAGACGCAGTCCTAGAGAGCCACAGACACCAACTCGCCGGGGACACAAGCCTGTTTTGAAACCACGCGTGGCCAAACACGGCTCTCGGCCGGGGTTTTCATGGTGTAACCGAGAAAAACCCGCCGGAAAGTAACCCACCCCGTTCAGAAACCATCTGAACGCACAAAGGACCCGAGAGATAGCCAAGCACAACTAACCTAGGGTCCACAAATATAATCCGTGGAAATAGCCAATACACAACTAATCCAGGAAACATACATAGTCCGTGGAATTAGCCAATACACAACTAAACCCGGATACACATGACACAGTAGGACATATTTATAAAATAAATCAATAACACTTGTACATGTGGCAAAGCTACGAGCGGCTGGCTAGGCCTAAGCAGACGGCACAAGAAATGTTGAAATATAAACAAAAACACTGGAAATATAACAACAGGAACCACCGCCAACACACCACTGTAGCAAATACTTCCGACAAAGGGAAGACTGACTCGGGACCCAGAAAAAACTTCACTAAGTGAAGAAAAATACGCTGGGAACGTCAGCAAGCAACGCTACCTCATCAGAAAGATAAAAAGCAGCAAAAATAACGCGTAATGAAAGCCGCCTGCATCACAAGCTAACTCAACTGTGAAAACATTCACATGTCCACAACAGGACCACGAGGGTACATCCGAAATACACGACCCAAAATACACTGCACTGCGGGCAACCAGCCCAGGACACTCCTGCTACGCATATCCTAACCTTACTCGATACATCCCGGAGTAAACAAATGAGAAAAAACTCACTAGGGACGCAGCAATGCGGAACCAGCGGAGCGTGGGGAGACACGTCCGGGCAGGCTGAGCGCAGAGCAGAGAAGGAAGAATGACGCCTGAATCAGCGTCTGGTCAAAGATCCACACAAGTACATCCACGATATGATGGAAAGCTTATTGGATAGTTATTCTTATTTTCTTTTTGTTTTTATTTTTTACGAAGTTTTTTCGTAGTGAGAACCCAATTCATAATGACTGAAGCCATGAGTGAGGTCGCGTGCGCTCATGATGAAGGCTCCTCAGATTTTAAATGCGCTGCGCGGTAGATTCAAACTACGGCGGATTAGTGTTTGAAGAGGATGCCTTATGTAATAGGCATGTTCGTCAATGATGGAGGGGCCACTAATAAATAATTCCCTGTGTAGCGAGTGCGTGAGGGTGGGGGAGGGTGGGATTCATGTCAGTAGGTCCACCGCGGTGGTCTGGATCAGTCATACGCTTGCTACTCTCCTGCCACCACTTATCTCTCTCTCTCAGCAACATTACGTGCTGAAAATGGCACACGACATAAGTTGTGAACCGCCACTTAGTCCAAATTTCTTTCACACGACATAAGTTGCGCGCCGCTAATAAAGGGTTAAAGACCGCTTCATCCATAGAGAGCGTGGTTTTAGTCTCTGCTGTAGTATAGTGCAATAAAAACTTGCTACAACACAGCCCCATCATGTCATCACAGTGGCAGATCTTGGTATAGCTCTAGAAAAAGACTACAAAGTCCCCCTGCAGCACTTGCACTTGGCGAATCCGCACCACAATAGCCTTAGCCGTGCTACAATGAGGCAGTAACAAGAAATCACCATAACTGCTACAGAACGAACGGAATACAAAACAACTGTTATATAAACACACACACAGTTACACACACAATTTTTGTTTTATATGGTACTGTAATTTCCTGAATATATGTACAGTAGGCTGTATGTATATTGTTTTTACCCTTGACTTTTCATTATAATGCCAAAGCAGTGTTTCATTCCTGTAAGTCAGAATTGGCACTATTAAAGCTTCCTTATGTAAAAATAGCTTTTCTAGTACAGTACAGTATTTCAAAATAGTGCGTTTGCTGAAATGAAAATATAATATGGTTATGTATGTATCGGGCGCAAGTTGGACTAGATAACAGTCCATCAGGTGCCTAGCCTGGGGAGACGGCTTATATGAAGGATGCGCCTGGAAGTGTGGTGGGCGGGCTTGTGGTTTCGCTCTGCTGCATGTCTGCCTGCCGATATCGGAACCTCTCCGGGTGGTCGGGGGCCGGAGGAGTGCTGGAGGGACCTTGGTGACCCTGGTCTCTGGGTGTGACTTGTGTATGAACTTGTATTTTGTTTTTGTGTGTTCATTGTTTTCAGTTAAATCCCTATTCGGGCTCTGTCTTGAGCTGCCCTCTCTCTCTCTCTCTCCCCCCCCCCCCCCCCCCAAGGAAAAGTGGGGATTGGGCCTGAGTATATGCATGCAATACATACATACATGTATGTATGTACTCTGGCACCTTCCCCATTTTTTTTTTTTTTTTTTTTTTTTTTTTTTTTTTATAGGGGTGGCTGACCCGAGACGGAGCCTAATAATATTTGTGTTTATCAGGGGTATGAGCCGCCAGTGCTGGTGTTCGTGCAGACCAAGGAGAGGGCCAAGGAGTTGTTCCGGGAATTGGTATATGACAACATTATGGTCGACGCCATCCACGCTGACCGCACTCAGGCACAGGTAAGAGGGGAGCGGGAATAGGCTAGTTTGGCTATATTTACATTTACATATTTACTAATACTGTATTTACATTGCATTTATTGTTATTGTTTTGTTTGCTGTGTTTGGAATAGTTTGGCTAATATTTACGTTGTCTTTATTGTGATTGTTTTTGTTTTGTGTTTTGCTGTGTTTGGTGTGCATTCCAGTTATGTTGTCGAGTATCTTATAATTAACGCCTATAGTCAGTTCATTATGATGAGTCTACTGTAGATATGCTGACCTCCAACGTCTCGTAACTCAAAAAGGTCTTGAGCGATTGAGTAGACATTTCTACTATTTGGGAAGAGTCAACCAGTAAACAGATTAGGAAATTTATAGCCTGTGCTCCAGCCCTTCCTGAGTTATATTAGGCTAGGGGTGACAATTTCTAGACTTGGCATAATGAGTGGATTACTATATACGTTTGTTTGTCTTAAAGGGGTAGCGCTTGTTATTTGCTGTATATATTTATTAATTTATATATTTCTGTGTGTCCTCGACAGCCCTCCATCAAGATTAACACTTTCACGCTTATGACGCTATTTTGAGCCTATTAGGGATACTTTAACCCTTGTCTAGCGGGGTGTTTTGGGCTCATTTGGGCATATTCAGGCCCTCCTGAATGATCAATCAAGTATCTGCATGAAAAGAAATGTATTCAGCAAAAAACTAGGCGCTAAAAGCTTCAAAATGAGACCAGAACGAGCTACGTAGCACTCGTGGTTCTCTTGCAGTGGTGCCACGAACATGGGAGTTTAGCGTATAGCGGTATATTTTTCCCAGCTATGCTCACTACTGGCTACACTGCCGGCCTCTCGAGAACACAGGGAACATGAGTTAATGGGCGGCGGTAAGCCCTGGGAGTCGGCTGTCTGGCCCGCTGCGCTCCCGGCCATTTGCACTCGATTTTAACCCTTTAAAAGCCTTAATAATGCTCCTAACTTGCTGCAAATTGGTGTACGACTTAAGTCGAGCGCCGCCAATAAGGGGTTAAAGCCTTTGTTACTATCAAGGGTTTAGAAACTTTTAGTTTAGTTACTTCAACCTCTGCAGTTGTCTTTGAGTTACCTGTGGGCTGAAAACTAATTTTGGAGAGGTAATTATAAGAGTGAGAGAACTATATTTATTATTGCTAATCTGGCAACCTCTGCGTCGTAAAAGCGGGAAAGGGTTAAAAAACAAAAACAAAAATCAAAATTGGGCTATACAGTATGTTATATTATTGAAATTGCCAATACTGTAGCTGTGAGTAATTTATTATTACACATTTTATGTAATCTTATTATTTTTTTTACTTTTCTCTTTATTTACTTCACTATAGGCCTATATTTTTTTTTTATATATTTCATAATATTGTTTTGCCAATCTTCAATGTCTTATTGCCACATATTGATTTTTATAAGTTCTTTTTGTCTTTATGTTGCGTGGTTCCTGTTTTGGTTTGTTTGTTTTGCAAGTTTTACATTTAATTATTATAATATTTTCTTGGGTGTCGTTCCCCCTAGAGAGACAATGTGGTGAGAGCGTTCCGAGAGCGGCGTATCTGGGTGTTGGTGTGTACGGAGCTTATGGGCCGCGGCATAGACTTCAAAGGTCAGTTCATGTTTAATTCCTGCTTCACTCTTCAAGTTTTTGGATTTGAGATCGGCACGTATAGTCCGATCTCAGGTCTTCCTCGGTCCACCCCTTGGTGCAGCGTCCTCCACAATCACAGACCTGCATCTTTTCACCCAATTTTGTTCATCCATTCTCTCCACATGCCCATACCATCCCAGTCTACTTGTACGCATCTCTTCGCTAATACTCTTTATACCTAAACGTCTCCATCTATCCATCTACAGTATCTATCTAATGGCGGACGCCGTGATCCCCGAATGGGTGGCCACGAACGTATCGCCCCCATGCACCTCTGTCCCCAGTCAGTTGACATCCCTCCTCCCATCCAGCACCGCTTTCACACATATACCTCTTAACAACAACAACAACAACTCCATCCTTCCACCTCTCCCTCTTTGCCCTACCACCTCACTCTCATACACTTTCTTAGTCATTCTCTCGCTTCCCATACGTTCCACATGGCCGAACCATCTCAAGATGTTCCTTTACACACTTTCCAGCACATTTACAGCCACACCACACCGCTCTCGTACTTCCTCATTCGTTTGTCTATCCCTCCATGTAACTCCGCACACACATAAGTAGCTAATTTCTACCCCTCTCACTCTTGGTTTGTGTCTCCAACGTCCATGCTTCACTCCCGTATGTCAATGTTGGGATTACCACACTATCATGCAAGGACTTCTTTACTTCCATGCTGACCACCCTATTTCTTGTTACTGCTTTCAGCGTTCCTACAACTCTCTTCCCCTGTTGCATCCTGTCCCGCACTTCTTTATCCACACACCCATCTTTACTCAACACACTGCCCAAATACTTAAATGAGCTGACATTCTCCATAGCCTGACTGTTCAATCTCACCTCACACTCTGTGACTGCACCCCTTTCAAAGACCATAACCTTACTCTTCCCCGCATATACCTTCAGATTCCGTTTTCACACACTGTTCCAAACAAATTTACCAACCAGACCCTGCAACTCCCATTCACTATCGCTCATCAGAACTGTATTGTTGGCAAACAGCAGTACAGGCACCTTCCACTCGTTTCCTTCCCTTATCAGCGGTACACCAACATCCACTGCTCTTCCTTGTATTTCATTCATGACTCCATATATTGAACAACCATGGGGACATCACACACCCTTGCTTTAACCCAACATTCAGATCAAAGAAGTCACTCTGTTAATTCTCCACACACTTAATCTATATATTGTTTACATAATTATTTATTGTATTAACAATGAATTGCAGTCAGAATTACTTTAGAAGGAATTTAGATAAAAATTATCTGTATAAATATATTTGTATGTATGTATATACTCAGGCACATACCCCATAGCTGAGGGTTGGCGACTCGAGACAGGAAAATACAGTATTTTGAACAGATGAGCGAAGATTTTTTTGTTGTGAAAAGGGATACCAACAGTGTTCACACAATTTTGTTACTCTATGATCAGGTGATTCAGTCTGGTTCAGTCAAAAGGTTTCGTCATGAGTCGAACCAATTACCATAATCATGCGATATGTAAACAATCTGCCACATGAGATATAGTGGATACTGTTATCTAATATAAGACACTTTACTACTGCCTTATACACAGTATAATACTGAAATGAAAGAAACTTTAAGGAATTAAATACAAGCAAGAGAACAATGGTGTAAAAGTCTTGTTGTACTTCATTGCAGTCTCGCTGCTTCACTAAATGAGCAGCAAATGCTCGGTGGCATAAATGACTAGCCACCGAGCATTTGCTGCTCATTTAGTGAAGCAGCGAGACTGCAACAAAGTACAACGAGACTTTTACAGCATTGTTTTCTCGCTACCAAAATACCGCTTCACACTGTTTGTGTCGGCCAATCACGAGCATCCTTTCCTTTATCTCAAATTCTGACTTAAGTGAACAGGGTATAGTTGTATGTGAGTATATATATATATATATATATTTTTGTTTTTTGTTTTTTAATAGTTTAACCAGACCACTGAGCTCTACAAAAGAACTCTCATAGGGCTGGCCCGAAGGATTCGATCAAGATATACCGGTATCACTAAACGAGTCAAGATAGATCGGGAAGGGCAGTAGGGGAACAAATCGAGGAAGGTGAAGACACGCAGACATTTCTCGCCATTTCACCAGTTCAGCCGGACCACATGAGCTCCACATCAGAGCTCTCATTAGGGCAGGGCCGAAGGATGAGGCAAGAATTGCTACACCGCAACACCAACCAAGAAGTGATCAGGGCGAAGAATGAAAGATCAGGTCGAAGGTAGAAAAAATCACATCGAGAAGCAAAAAATGCATTACCGAAGGGAATCAAGTCAGTCCAGCCACATCAGCAACCGAAGAGACAAATCAGGCCAGGGAGACATAAGATATAGGCTGCCCGAGGACAGCCAAATGGGACAGAATAAGAATAGAAGGGGAAAATCATAGAATGAGGAATGAAAAACTACTCAAAATTAGTCAAGCTGAGGACGAAAGCTCGAGGGGAGATAGGAAGGGTAAGTACCACAACCATCCCCCATCAAGCTCCAGTCGCCGGCCCCGAAAAAAATCTCCAGTTTTTCGAGTCGTAAAACATTAAGTTAACAGACCCCTTCTCTAGATTTCAGACATAAAATCTAAAATTAATTTGGCCTACATGTATAATTTTTTTTTTGAAGGTGTGAACCTGGTGATAAACTACGACCTTCCCCCCTCGGTTGTGAGCTACATCCATCGTGTGGGTCGTACGGGGCGTGCTGGGAGGCAGGGCAAAGCCGTCACTTTCTGGACCATGCAGGATAAACCATACATCAGGAGGTTGGCAATGTTTGATTATTATTTATTTCAGTGTAATACCTTCAATCGGATGTTTATTTATAGCTTCCTTACTTCTTGTTTAGAACTGATCAACAGCATTCCTATCTAATTCTTTGGTTCAGCCTTATAAGAATTCTATTATGGAATGCAGTGGTTAGGTTTTACTAATTTAAGACAAATTTAATCATTGTAAGTAGGACAAGCGTTGAAAGATAGAGGAATGACTATAGATCAGCCAAGAGAAGTGGTAATAAATAGGAATGAATGGAGAATGCTAGTGAATAGATAAGTGTAAACGCGGTCGTTTGGGAGAGGGTTATGCGCCAGCTGGACTAGATAGTAGTCCATCAGGCGCCTGGCCCGGGGAGCCGGTGGTAATGAAGGGTACGCTTGGAAGCATGGTGGGCGGGCTTGTGGTGGTAAGGCTTCGCTGCGGGTCTGCTTGCAGAAAACGGAGCCTCTCCGGGGGATCTGGGACCTAGGAATCTTTTGCTTGGGACCCTAAATGGGCCTGGGTCTCCGGGTGTTTCTCCTGGATGACCTAGATGTGTGTGATTTTGTGTTTTGTCTTGTCTTTCTGATGTGTGTGATGTCCATGTTCGGGCTCTATCTCGAGTCGGCCACCTCCATAAAAAAAAAAAAAAAAAAAAAAAAAAAATGGGGCAAGTGCCAGTGTCCAGTATATACTGTACATTATACATACCTATACATACAATTATTCAAAGAAAAAGTATTTAGCTTTTTTTTTGTTTTCCCCTTGGAAGATATATAACCAAACAAATGAAGAATAGCAGTAACACCCCTCCCATTCGGAATAGATTTTGGTTTCGGACTCAAATTCCCTCTCTTTCGTTTTTAGTATGAAAGAGAAAATAATCCGGAAGATACGAATCATATTCCCTCTTTCGTTTTTAGCACGAAAGAGAGAATACAGTCCAAATAATCCGTATTGTATTCCTTCTCTTCCGGAAAAAATACGGAATGGAGGCAATTTAATCGGACTGCTGAGGTTTGGGGGTACCCATCATGTATATGGATTCTCTCTCTTTCGTATTGTATTCCAAATTCTCTAACTTCCTGAATATCGCTCTTTCGGACTGGTAGTTCCCCTCAATTAGTCCGAAAGAGAGGGATTTTACTGTAATTCTCCTTGTGTTTTATCAGTATAGCGCAGTTGATCCGTGATGCAGGGCAGGAGGTGCCTCAGTGGATGTTGGAGCTGAAGAAACCCTGCAGAAAGGAGAAGAGAAGACTGTCCACCAAACAGCCCGACCGTGGACGGCTCTCGGAAGCGGTGTATTATGAACAGCTGGCCAAGAAGAAGAGGAAGTAAGTCTTGAAGTATTTCGTCTCTATATTTCTCCCTCAGACTTTGAACACGAAATGCCTGTAAGAAATTAATCACTTTATCAATTGTTACAACAAATTTAACTGTTTTCTTGTGATTTTTCCCCAGGCAAATGAAGGCAAAGAGGAAAAAGCAGAAACTGGCAAAGACCGGAGAAACTGGTGACGATGAGCAAGGTGTGGCCAACACCGAGATGGGAGAAGAGGCAAGCAACACAGAAACTGCAGAAACCACAGAGAAACCCAGGAAAAGAAGGAAAACAGGCAAGAAGTCAGTACAAGAATAGCATGAATGATGAAGTCTGTGTGACAAAGAATTATTATAGGCCTATAAACTATTCACATATTCTTATGTATGAATTTTAATATCCCAGTTTCTTTTTAGCTTCGCTAAAATGACCACGAGAAATTTGGATCCAATTTTCACGATGATCACTGATACACTTACTGGTTAGCCTACCCATAAACTTCACATACAAAATATGATGATTGATAATGATTGCATGTAAAATTGCTCCCAAGGGTTACACACATAATGAAGTTATGTGCTGGTTTTCTTTAAGACAAGCATTTTCCATTAGTCACTTCCCGAGGTCTTTTATCGAGTGAATATTGAAAAATTGTGTTAGTTAAAAGAATGCATACAGTACTCTGTTCATATTAACTGCCAATAAGTGATAAATTTAATCCCATAGCCGCCTATATCCTGTTCCTTGATTTCAGCACAAGAAAATGTTACATCTCTCGTTGGGAGTGGGCGTTAACTCAATTCAATGTAGCATCTATCGATGTTGGGTACACCATGGGAGTAAGCGCTGTAGTAGAATAAAGGGGCCCCTGCCGAAGGATAAGTCAGAAATAGAGAAATTTGAGTGCGTAGTGTGCAAAGGCGAGCTTGTGTTAACCTCTGAAGTGCGCAATTGGGGTAATTGGAAACGTCCCCCTGTGCTGACGTATTTGAGGTGTTTCCGTCACTAAAATATTCATTGTGCCATTAATAGCATTAATACTTATCCATATGCGCCTATTATGGGTTGATTATAAAGGTATTAACCTGAAACAACAATAAAACGAGTGAAAACAGCGTTTGGATGGTCAAAATCGGAGATATAGCCCGCGAGTTGTATAATGTATGGGTGAGGCAACCTGCTTTCCCGCCAATTTCCCCCAAGGCCACTGAGACACAGTCGATCGATACTCTCTCTCTCTCTCTTGTACTCGCTTGCCATCAGTGATGACAACACCCTGCTTGCAACTCGCTAATGTTAGCACGAAAATATACCTCAGAATAAGGGAATAACAGGGAAAATAGGTGATAACTGAAGGAGAGGAGGAAAGTGGGGAAGGAGGGGAGGTAGAGGACTGAGATTTTGCATGGCCCAGGGGCCAAAAAAAAATAAAAAACAATTTTTTTTTTTTTCGATGTTGATTTTTTTTTTCACTCACTCATAAGAGTCTCCCCGCAGTCCGCCGGGGGAACTCTTAAGAGTCTCCCCGCAGTTCCCAGGTTAAGTGATGATCCTGTGGCTGTGAATTTTGGAAATAAGTCTTTGGAGCTGGTGAACAAGTTTTGTTACCTAGGAGATACCATCTCTGCCGGTGGTGGGGCCGAGGCTGCCACTGTTGCTAGAATTAGGTGTGGCTGGGGGAAGTTCAGAGAATTGATGCCAATCCTGACCATGAAAAGAATGCCTCTCCCCCTGAAGGGAAAGGTGTATGCCTCATGTGTTAGAAGTGCAATGACGTATGCCTCAGAAACATGGGCCGTTAAAGTGAGGATGTCAACAGAATGGAGCGTAATGAGATGAGAATGGTGAGATGGATGTGTGGGGCCAGGCTACAGGATAGAATAACAAATGTTGAGCTGAGGAGACGTTTAGGTATAAAGAGTATTAGCGAGGTGATGCGTACAAGTAGACTGGGATGGTATGGACATGTGGAGAGAATGGATGAACAAAATTGGGTGAAAAAATGCAGGTCTGTGATTGTGGAGGGAGCTGCACCAAGGGATGGACTGAGGAAGACCTGGGATCGGACTATACGCGCCGATCTCAAATCCAAGAACTTGACAAGTGAAGCAGCCCTTAACAGGGTTGCCTGGAACGCCGCCATTAGGACAAGAGACTGAAACTGCACTGATGTGTGGAACACTCGGTCTTAAAATTTTATGTATGTATGTTCATATTAATTTTTTGCCTTTCTAATTGACATTTCATTTGTAAAATTAATTATAATTTTTGCCTTATGACCAGGCTGTGCCTCAAACTCAGGCCTGTTGCGTACACCAAACCGACTAGACAACGAGGAGCTAAAATTGTTAGTTTCATTTGAAATAAGTTCCATCCACTACCAGCAGCTCCAACTCATAGTCACGCAGCCTAATGCCGTTCACAAGTCATAACTAGGTAACGGAGAGGACATGTCAATTTCTCGCCCAGTTAAAATTGAACAAAGTATGGATTCATTGCGCTTACCTGTTACATTTGTTTACCTATTCTACGTGTGGGTACTACAGTAAGAGGTACACAAACCCACGTTTGATCCACTTACCCTCAACAACAAAAACACGTGTTCTATCTATCCGCCTTCATCCATATACTTCCTCACTCCTTCCACCTCTCGTTCGGTCTACCTCTCCCTCTCTGTCCTTCCACCTCGCTCTTGTACACCCTCTTAGTCATTCTCTCGCTTTCCATACGTTCCATATGGCCGAACCATCTCCTGACTATCTCCATAGCCTGACCGTTCAACTTCACCTCACACTGTGGCTTCACCTCTCTCGAAGACCATAACCTTGCTCTTCCCCGCATTTACCTTCAGATTCCGTTTTTCGCACACTGTTCCAAACACATTTACCAGACCCTGCAACTCCCATTCAATAATTATCGCTCATCAGATCTGTATCATCAGCAAACAGCAGTACAGGTAGCTTCCACTCATTTCCCTCCCTTATCAGTGATACACCAACATCCACTGCTCTTCCCTGTATCTCTTTCATGACTCCATCCATATATAAAGTAAACAACCACGGAGACATAACACACCCGTTTTAACCCAACATTCAGGTCAAAGAACTCGCTCGTGTTGACTTCTCTTATTTTTTACTATGGCGTATGTACAGTACGCGATTTTCACCGTTTTTCGAACTATTTAAGGTACAGTATTTACCGATGGCAGTAAGCACAGATATAGATAAAACGGAAGAACAGGGCATTTCAAAAAAATTGTCGCATGCTGGCAGCGGATGAAGGACAGCGTGTGTGACAGCTATCCTTCACTTTGAATCCACCGACTCCGTTCTGGCTTAACATGCGAGACGGTAGTCTCTGTATATGGAATTCCATATACCGTGGGTGAATACATCTGAGAAGGTCTGGATACATGTGTTAGGCATCAAGCTTAGTTATTGGAACATCCTAATACACCAATGAAGTGGAACACTATGATATATTGAGATGATTTATTTTTCTTTATTATATTGTATCTATTCATTGTCGATAGTATCAATTGCTTGCTTTTGCGATTTCCTTAGTTTATGTGTACAATAAATGTAAGTTATTTATAGGGTAGTAATTGGTAGGGGTCACTTGAGGCATGCTATGCTTACAGGTACCTACCCGATAGCATTATCGTTAGGGAGTGCTGTTTGTATTTTGTACTATTGTTGATATCTTGTTGAATTGCAAATTTAGTTAAATATTAAATTTAAATATTAATTGTAGTTTCTTTATTTATACAAAATTTAGTAATATTTACCAGAACGTCCCGGATTTCCCAAATTGACTAATTCCTTGAATGTGACGATAGTGCGTTGTTATATGTTCGATTAATTTGCTTGGAAAACAGATTAACTTGCTCATGTAGTAATGTACAGTCGTGCTAATAAGTGATGTCTCGGCACCCATTATATTTTGATCAATAATTGGTATCGGCAATATTTACAAGTTTTCTTCTTTTTGATTGAGATATACAACCATTTTCCTACACTTACCCACCCTATTCAATATCGGACAGACATTAATACAGCATAGAGCAAGCCAAACATAATGACAGCTGGGCTGGGACATGACTTATTAGCGCGACCGTACACCCTATGTGGTGGATTATGTTCTATTATTTATAAATTATTATTTTGCTTATGCGTTGTTTCCACATACAGTAGCGATTTTGATAAGTTGTTTCGTCTTTTTACTGTGTTCTTCCAAGTTTTGGTTTGTTTATTTTGCAAGTTTTACATTATAATATCGAATACATGCGGGAAGGGAATGTCTGACATGGGTGCGTCTCAAGACAATTCTTTGTACCCTTCCAAGTGGCGGGACGTGACATCATGAGGGCTCTTTCCATAGTTTATTATTGGGTAATGGGCAGTTATTAAACATGATTAGGTACAGTAATGAGCATCAATATATAAGCACCCATTAGAAACTTTATCAAACCAGAATGTGACAATGCATTGATTTATTATATCCCAGATGATTCAGAACTTGTCTTTGAAGATTCATAAACTCAAATGGGTGTAAACTTATTAATGCTCGCTAATGTACAAATACATACATACATACAAATTTAAAGACCGTTTGTCCACAGAGACTGTGGTAACAGTCTCACGTCCTAAATGGCAGCTTTCCAGGCGGCCTTGTCAAGGGCTGCCTCTTTTGTCAAGTTCTTTATTTTGAGATCGGACCGGAGTACCCGAGCCCACGTCATTTTAGGTCCACCCCTACGCGCAGCTCCCCCCCAAGTTCACAGTCCGGCATTTCTTCACCCAGTTCTGATCATCCATTCTCCACATGTCCAAACCAACCAAGTCAGCTCGTGCGCATCACTTCACTGATACTCCTAATGCCCAGACGCCTTCTCAATTCCTCGCTCGATACCCTGTCCCTAAGATTAACCCCACACATCCATCTCACCATTCTCTTCTCATTCCGTTCCATTCTATTGATATCCTCCGCTTTAACCGGCCACGTCTCAGAGGCATAGGTCATCGCGCTCCTAACACACGAGGTATACACCTTCCCTTTAACCCCTCCAACCCGGAAGGGCTCTTGAACGCCCATAACAACCTCGGCCCGCGCAACCCGGAAGGGCTCTTGAACGCCCATTGCTTGCGTGCGTGCTTTCGAATGCCGCGCGTACATTTTCGGTATCGTGGGACGGTAGGTGGCGCCACCAGGCGTAAACTACGCCACAGCAACAGTATCTACCCCGACGCCATCATGGACAGTACGCCAAATAGTGATTCCGCTGTGTCCGATACCGTGCTTCCTACGACGCCCTTGCTAGTTCGTCGTGCCTTACCCCGACGCCATCGCCTAAATGTGTTATCTCCCGGAGGTATTGAGACGACATTGAGACTTTATGAGCGAGCTGATGCCAAGCATAATGTTGATGATGAAGTCAGTGACGACTCCAGTAATTATAAGTCGAGTGATTATGGCCATGAGAGTGACAAAGAAGAGCAATTCCTGGGATTTGCGAGAGAACATGACAGTGATGAGAGTGATGAAGGTGATGTACCAGTTGTTGAGGAAGCTGGTTTACCTAAAGACAGTGAACTTGAGAGAGTGAGTGAGTGGGAGAGTTCAAGGTCACTCACCAAATTTCGCATAAGTGACACGACGCCAAGCCCTTCCCCAGGTAAATCGCCTTTCAAGCTACATTTGTATAAGCAGAAAATACTTGAGAAGGCAGCCGCGGAAGCTAGGGAACAAGCAAAACTACTTGGTGAGGATGAGGCTGTGAGTGAGGGTCAGCGTGGTGACCCTTCTCGTCCGCCATTGTCTCCCTTATCTACCCACGCCACCCAAGATGACCCGGATGCCCCGCATTCTTCCCCACCACCCCCACCATTGCCAAGGGTTGAGGACCCCACACTTTCGGCCTATTTGCCTCCTAGGTCCCCCGACAGGAGACATACTGCTGCCGAAAAGTGGAAAGGTAGGAAATATACCAAAAAAATTAAGAAAAGTAAGAGAGTTTTGTTCGAGGCTCCCGCGGCGTCCACCCCGGCCGGCCCCAGCCATACGTCCCCGCAACTTTCCCCACGGTCCTCCCCACCTCTCCCGCCTTCAACATGTCTTCCTGAAGAAGTCTTTGAGCTCGCATCACCAATACCTGGGCCTAGTGACAGTGAAACATTGCTTTCTGTCACTCGTCGCAGGCCAAGGAGCCCAGGACCTCGGGGGGACACAGCCTCACCTGCCACTCCTTCCCCACCTCGCCCACCCGCACGCCGCCCACGCATCACTGGTTCCCCGCCAGATTATGTTGGGGCCACTGATGATGAAGGGCACCTCTCTGAAGACTCTGGCCATGATTACATAGGTCCACCGTCAGGGCAAGATGACCACTCTGACGATGACTATATGGACATCGACGACCCTCGACCCATCCGCTTGGCCCGGCGTCGTGCTGCCCGTCGTGCTGCCCACCGCCCTGGCCGCCGCCCTCGCCGCCCTAGGGCGCGCGCCTCCCGAGTTGGCCGTGGGCGTGCTGGGCCACCAGCTGGAGCTCCTCGTCAGCGTAGACAAGACCCATTCTACGTTTTTCAGTGGCAAGACGTAGTTGATGAGGATGGATACAACCCTGATGTGCCAGCTTTTGATGAGGTACTGGAGGGTTCAGGCATTACCCCCAATTTTCCTGCAGGCCCCAATGCTCCACCACACAAACTATTTGAGGCCTTCTTTGATGAGGAGGTGGTAGGCTATGTTGTCAAAGAGACAAATAAGCAGCACCAATTCCAGGTCCACTTTTTGGGAAAGGTGACCAAGGGCCACATGAGGCAGTGGACCCCAGTGACTCATAAAGAGTTCATGGTGTTCCTGGCACTCACCATGCTAATGCCTCATGTCAAGAAGCATAGGTTGCCTGACTATTGGATCACCAATGATCTGATATCCACCCCTGCCTTCGGGAAATATATGTCTCGCGACCGGTACCTTGATATCCTCGCAGCGCTCCATCTTGTCACCAACCTTGACGTCCACCTCCCAGACAAGCTGTGGAAGATTAGGACGTTGTACGAGATGATGCGAGAACGCTTCACCTCCTACTTCAAGCCCTTCCGCAAGGTCGTCATTGACGAGTCTCTTGTGCTGTTCCGGGGAAATCTCAGCTTCCGGCAGTACATCCCCTCAAAAAGACATCGCTTTGGCATAAAATTCTTTGTGCTGTGCGACTGCCAAACTGGCTATGTCCTGGACTTCCTGGTCTACAGCGGGAAGGAAGGGGACTTGCTTGTGGACCCCTCATTGGCTTTGGCGGAGCAGTGGTGCAAGCCATGATGGACCGCTACTTTCACAAGAATCACGTCCTCTACACGGACAATTATTACACGTCCCCCACTCTCTCACAGTACCTGCATGAGCGCAAGACGGGGACTGTAGGCACAGTACGAGGGAAAAGGAAGGGCATGCCACCTTTCCCTCCAAAGACCAAAAAAGGTGATGTGTTCAAGAAGAAGTCGGGGCCCATTCTGGCTATCCACTGGCACGACCAGCGGAAGGTCAACCTCCTGACCACCATCCACAAGGGGGAAATGGTGGAGACTGGCAAGGTGGATCGCCGCACCCAGGCCAGGGTGACCAAGCCCGATGCTGTCCTGGACTACAACATCAACATGAGGCTGGTGGACAAGTCCGACATGCAGATAGGCTTCATTGACTGCCTGCGTACCTCGTGCAGATGGTACAAAAAGTTCTTTCTGCATATGGTGGACATGTCAGTTCTGAATGCCTACAACATATACAAGCTTCGGAATGTGAACACACCCATGAAGTTCAATAGCCTGCGGAGGTTCCAAAAGCAGGTGTTGACGGAGCTCCTGGAGAAGTATGCTACGCCACAGAGGGCAGTGGCACATCCTGGGCCCGCCGTTATTGACCGCTTGCAGTGTGCTCAATACTTGATTAGGCACAGACTTGGTTCCCTGCCTCAGAATGAATCAGGAAGAACACAGCAGAAGCGGTGCCATGTCTGCTACAACAGCAGGGTGAGGCCGAGGTCAGGTAAAAAGTCAACCATGGAGTGTGTGGAGTGCAAGGTGGCACTCTGTGCTTTAGAGTGCTTCTTTGATTACCACTCCAAGCTGGAGTTCTAATAATCATACTGAAATTGCCAAATAAAATGACAATATGTACACTATAATTATATATAGGCAAAAAGTGGAAGAAAACCAATTTATTGTAATACAAAAGTCATGTATTATGAGAACATTGATACAAATACAATTACACCATAATAATATGTGAAAGTGACACATATGTATATACCAAGTGACATTCATATGATTAGAACCTATAGAAATATAGAAATCAGTGAAAAAAGACACAATAAATTGTATATAAAACGTTTACAAATCATATAACTAAGTGAAAGTGACACAAGACCTAATATTTGATGGCCAAAGTATAATAAATACCTGTGATAACGAATAATCAGTGCCTAATACAACAATAACCTACCTCAATTACTAATAAAATGTACGGTATCGAGTGAAAATGAGCATTATCAGTGACAGTGACACTCTCTAAAGCATATTTGTCAGTGAAAGTGACACGAGACCTAATATTTGATGGCCAAAGTATAATAAACACCTGTGATAACGAATAATCAGTGCCTAATACAACAATAACCTACCTCAATTACTAATAAAATGTACGGTATCGAGTGAAAATGAGCATTATCAGTGACAGTGACACTCTCTAAAGCATATTTGTCAAAGTGAAAGTGACACAAGACCTAATATTTGATGGCCAAAGTATAATAAACACCTGTGATAACGAATAATCAGTGCCTAATACAACAATAACCTACCTCAATTACTAATAAAATGTACGGTATCGAGTGAAAATGAGCATTATCAGTGACAGTGACACTCTAAAGCATATTTGTCAAAGTGAAAGTGACACAAGACCTAATATATGATGGCCAAAGTATAATAAACACCTGTGATAACGAATAATCAGTGCCTAATACAACAATAAGCTACCTCAATTACTAATAAAATGTACGGTATCGAGTGAAAATTAGCAATATCAGTGACAGTGATACCCTAATAAACATATTTTATATAATTGGCCTCAAAATAACTAGAAAATATCAAATAAACATCACATTCTCAATATCAAACACTAAAATCGTCTAAGGGAGATAAATACTTTGGCGCGACGAGTGGCTAGGTGCGTCGTAGCCATGGCCGGGGCAACGCGTCCGAACGCGGGAAGAATTTGCCGCCGAAAAGCACTCGTCTTCCCGCGCTCACCATTATGCAACCAGAGGGGCTAGAGACCTCTACTCAACGCCATTCGACAGAGGAACATTATTCTTTTTTATTCACAACATTACATGCCATATTCATTGACTTACAGAGTAGTTAACATAGGCCAAAGATCGTCAAAACACCCGGTACCGGAGCACAGTCGCAAGCTATAGCCCCCGGGGCTGGAGGGTTAAGGTGGGGTGGGAGCCCTCTCATGGTCAGGAGTGGCAACAGCTCTCTAAACTTTCCCCAGCCACTTCTGACTCTAGCAATGGAGCTAGCTTCAGCGCCACCTCCAGCGGAAACTGTATCGCCCAGGTAGCAGAAGTTATTCACACACTCCAGCGTTACAGTCGAAACCAACACTGACAGGCGGGTCATTTAATGCAAGATCTCCCTTGCACACTGCACATTCAAAGTCTATGATTCTTGTCAAAGGTCCTCTAGCTCCACTACATCTCTTGTGTACCCAGTCACTACAGACACAACATTAAATTGAATTACTTCCCACCCCCTTCCCACATACTGCGCATGGATAGTCGCCGCTTCTTTCCATAGCTCCACACCCTACTCCACTAATCATGACCTTTGTTTTATCTATGTTAACTCTTAGACCCTTATTTGCCATACCTTCCCTTCATCTTTTGAACTTCGCCTCTGCTTCCTGCGATAAGAACTAGATTATCTGCATAAAACATCTCCCATGGATGTCTTGTCCTAAATTCCCTTGACAGAGCCTCCAGGACTAAAGCTCGGTTCACACATTAACGTCCCGTCCGGCCACGACCAAAAAAATAGGCAGGACGGCATCAATCTGGAGGCCCCATGGTACACATGCACGAATTAACATCCTGTCCGTCCCCAACCCCTTTTGCTCGGTTCACGCATGCACGAATTAACGTTCCGTCCGTCCCACCCCTTAATTCGCCTGCAAATGAGCAGGGACGCCGGCAAAATCGCCTATGGTCGGTACACGGATGTGAGGTGTCACCAGCTCACGTGACGCGACGGTGCCACATCGCAGACTCTCCTTCCAACGGTTTTTTTCCGCCGTTCTCATCCCATTTGTCAGCGTCTAGACGCCGAATGCTCCCAGGTGTGTCACGGCCTGACACATTTTGTGGCAGTTGCCCCGGCCCACACCGACCATTTTATGCATGCACAAATTGGTCGCCGCCTCCCGCATGCTGGCGACACCACACATCCCTGTACCGTCCATAGACGATTTTGCCGGCGTCCTTACCAGTTTGCAGGCGAATTAAGGGGTCGGGGCCGGACGGGACGTTAATTCGTGTATGTGTGAACCGAGCTTAAGACAAACAGTAATAGGCTCAGAACTGAACCTTGGTGAACTCCAACTTTAACTGGGACCTCTTCACTCGGGCCCCCGTTTACTGTAACTGCTGCCCGTGACCCCTCATACATTCTCATTATCACACACACCAACCACTCTTCCACTCCAAATAGCAACCAACATAATATATTAGGATAATAATAATAATATAGTTATGATTTCTATTATTTATTTATGTGATTTATCTTAAGTAGTCAAGCAAAGTAGTTTGGTATAACATAAAAATCACGTTTATGAAATTGTAAATGCATTACTAACATCTTTCTCTATAATGATTCAACATTTAAATTCTATCTCACAACCTAACACTCGACAACAATGATTCAAGATTTAAATTCTATCTCACAACCTAACACTCGACAACAAAGCTCTACAGTTTGCTCGTGAAGAACACTTTTAATTCCTTAGTACAGTATGTGTTTTTATTTCAATAATGCCAATAATAAAGCTACATTAGCAAGGCCGGTAACCTAAACATTTTGTTATTGTTCATTAATGTGTTTAAATTAGCAGAGAGCAAGTTAACACTTAATTAGCATATTAATAATTTTTGAGGAACATTGGACATTACAAATCCTTGTATTGACGATGTACACCGACGATGGTGTCCTTAAGATATTATGGCTAAAATTAAACTTATATTAAGCTTAGGAAGAGCACTAAAGGGCTAAATAACATGTAAATTAACCCTCGACTCAAGCAGATTTTTCCTAAATTGAATAAACTCATCTAATGATAGCCAGAATATGATGTGTAATCGTACTGAAAGGGTTAATGTTTTATGAGGTTGGACATTATATATCCCTGTATTGGCGAAGGCAGAGAGCACGTTAATAATTTCCAAGGAACATTGGACATAACAATTCCCTGTATTGATGATGGACACTAGAGGAGCGTATATGCCAATCTGTTTAAAAAGGGACGAGAGGCAGTGACGCACACAAAGTACAGCTGGAGAAATTAGTCGTTATTCAATTACCTCAATCCCTACTGAGTAAGAGCAGGCCTGTGGCACGGAGATAGCCAATTGATCCCCCAAGAGCGGACAGCAGTTGATAGAAACATGCTCGAAATGTTGTGTTGCTGTGTGTTATAGGAGAGCAAGGGGATTTAATTCAACTTCGGGAAAGGCCTCTCCGAGTCCAAGGTTTACTTGACATTATATAATCTGTAGTCCCTTTGTTTCGATTCGTATGCTGAATAGAATTGACTGACCGTAACAAAATGGTCATCAGCTTGAAACTGCCTTTTGTCTTTAATCCGAAAGTTCACTAAATGAATGGTCATTGACAGCAGGGGGGGGGCTAACAATACCTGTATATTCTTCCTAACTATACAAAGGAAAACAGAAATATATATTGCTATTCTTGCACATTAAGCAGTACTTTTACCCGTCACTATTTATGCAATTATTCCAAATATTATCCAGTAAAATGATAATACTCGTACCAATTCTTCTGCTCCAAGGAAAGGCATCTTGTAAATAGAAAAATAATACAAATTCTTGAGTTACGACAGGGTAACGTTCAATAATTCTTTCTTAATTTGACAAGATAGCTTTAACAGAATTAAGACAATTATTTAAAGGACACAACAGATTTTTTTTTTTTTTTTAAATATAAAAGTACAGTAGAGATATTCCAAATTACACAATCTTTTGATATAAGATTACCTAATATCATAACTAACTAAAAATTTACTTTGTCCATCACACACACAAACACATTTACACTTACTACAGTCATTCTAACTAGACTTAATTCAGCACCACATTTGTGGAAGGTTCACTCGCTAAACTCAAGTAGAAAAATATATATACCATTCATTACCAAACGGTTTGAAATTTATACCCTACTTTCATACCTCTGCTGACTGCTGGGATTATTTTTATCATTTCATACGCCCAAATTCGCATGTATAAATGTAGGTCCAAGAAGTAAGGCAAGCCCACTCAAGCTTTCAAATCTAAATATTATGGTATACTGTATAAACATTGTGAAAGGGAAAATAATTAGTGCATCAGGGCCTTTATTTACTAACCAATACTAACTGGAATGTCACCAATAGGACATGAATTAAAACAATTAAAACATATATACTTCTTATGGATCAACACAATCTATAAGGTACCGTATATGTATGTATGTAACTATGGTGTGACCCAAAGTGACTGGTAAAGGGTGGATATAAGGACAGATTAACGCCTTAGCTGATCATTCGTTCATACTTACCACCCCCCCCAAACTTGCGGTCGCCTTTGATCGCACCTTGGTTATTATTATACAGTATAGTAAATTTGGGCCTAGTTGCACTCATTTAGTAGACTTAAATTTGTTGCCCCAAAAAGCAATGAGAATCACCGACTACATGGCCGGGTTTGGTACGGTGCGGCAGACAACACTACACAAGTAATCACGTTTGAACACTTGGCATACAGTATATGGGGTATGTTGACCACATCTTGACATAATTTCAAGCAATAATATTACTTTCCAGTAGCTAGTTTGTGCATAGCAATGAAATATAATTTAACAGTATACAGTAAATAATAATAAGGCTTTAAGTAGTAAACTAAGAACAGCAATTCGATCCTGTGCTGAGAGTTGATTTAAACAATGATAAACAGACTACAGTACTGTAAATTGAAAAAGCATCAAGAAAGAAAACCAAGGCAGTACTGTATATACAAAATACAGTTAACACAAAATTACATCAGGGCACTGTACAGTATATGAAGATTACAAGAAATAGAAAAAAAGGCATCCGTTGGTAAAATAAAGAGCAGCAAACTTCAAGCTGTCACCCCACCACTCCCAAGGCCCGAGCATGTGACGACACATGGCGGTCTTAGGGTTTGTAGCCACAGTTGGTGCACTTGGGCTCACGGCAGCAGCAGCAGAAGGCAATGATCCCAGGGATGATTCCCAGGGGCAGGAGCAGCAGGCAGGTGATCCATGTGCAGCATGAAGCACTGTTTTTCATCTGACCTTTCTGTTACGGGATAGAAGGCCAGGGTTAGGTACTTTATTGAGGTGGAGTCATTTTTATTATTTTATTCTGGCTAACACAATACTACCAGGATTATAATCAGCTTAGGATGCCCCTTTCCAACTAAATGGGTGGAGCCCCTGACCAGGATTATAATCAGCTTAGGATGCCCCTTTCCAACTAAATGGGTGGAGCCCCTGTCAGAAAGTGCACAACATTTCTGGATTTGTGAAATAACTCAGTCCTTTAGACTTTGTCCGAAAGACTGATATGATAGTCAAAACTGGGTATCGGGAGTATTTATTTACCTTTGCCTACCCAAAAGACAGATATAAGGGTCCAGCCCAAATTAGACTGTTCAGACATTTACTTTAATCTGTTGGGACTTTTAACTCTCATCTTAGAAAAAAGTAAGCAGCCTTGGGTTTACCGATCCTCTGAATTCTAAAAGCGAGGGGTTTTACCGACACATTTATTAATCCAGACCATGTTATTGAGCTTATAAAAGGTGGGAAAAATTCAACAATATCTTCAGTTGACGTCGCACCATAAATTAAATTATCGATACACAAATAAATTTGGAAAAATACAACTGAAAACTGTAGCTAGAAACATAAAAGAAAGAATATTTATGCTATAGTAAGAACTGTGGATGTGTTAGGCTGGCAAATGAGAGGCTAATGAAAAACAGTCCTAAACTCTAGTCATTATTAATAACTATGCAAACTTAATGTTATGCTTCAAAGCTCATGTTTCGTCTTTGGGAGTGATAGCCAAACAAAACTATTTCATGTTCATTTTTCTGTATTTCTTCTCACATTCATTCCAGTCTAAGGCACATATGACTAGACAAACCCCAACCTTGTCAGTGGTAGTTAAAATACTTTTGCCTGATCCTAGCCCAGCCCCGAGTCCCTAAGGAAGGCCAAGGCCACGATCAGGCTTTCCCACAGGGCTCTCAAGGAGTGTAGATTATGTTATTGGTGTAAGTGATTGTGTAGAATGCAGTCTTTTATGATGTGTTTAATAGTATGGGGTGCTGTGTTGCATACTGGGCAGGTGTCGACGACGGAGATACAGTCTCTTCTGATAGCTCAGAAGAGCTGGATGGTGCCCAAATCTCAGCCTGGCCAGGTGGACTCTGTCCTCGAAAGAAAGGGAGGATTCAGAAAGATGGATGTTGGTATGTCGTGCCTGCAGCTGCGTGTTATCTATGAGTGATTGGATGGAATGACGAGATATGAGTATGGATGTGCTTCTGGAAGCTGGTTTGGGGTGGGCAGGGAGGGAGAGATGACAGTATTTGTGTGTGATACCGTGTGCTGAGTTTTGTTTTGATATTCCTTGGTGTCTTGTAATTGTAATGAGAAGTACAAGAACATTAGGCCTATTACTTTACTCTCAATGCAATTACTACAACTAGCATAGCATATTGACTGGGTAGGAATACAGAAAATTGTTGTAATCACCGACAATGATGGAGATTGTCTACGAATACAGTACAGTACTGTACACTCAAGGAAAAAAACAATCTTTACATTAATGCTCTTAACATTCTGGAAGTGGATCAAATTTTTGTGATACCGTAATACAGTACAGACGTATGTTTCACCTGGTTCATTTTGTTCACACACAAATATTCAGCTCCCTGGTGGAAAGATTGTATATTCAAGCAATAAATACAAGCCATAAAATCAAATACAGATTAGTCCCATTTTAGCCCCCTGGGAAGTGTACTGTACAGTACTCACCCTGCAGACAGTGCAGGCACCGGGAGCGAGTGTCTCAGTCATGACTATGGTTGTGGGCTGATTAGACATAAGTTACCTGCAATAAAAAGATAGATCTGTGTCAATCATATATCAAGGAAGAATGGTTCAATTCTACTGGCCAGGGGGATGTTTATAGTTTATTTAACCCTTTCAGTAGATGACGTTTTTCTTCCTTATATTCTGGTCATCATTAGTCAATTTTATTCAACTTAGGAAGGGATTGTGGATGATTGAGGGTTAATTGAGATAGACATAACCCTTTCATCGCAACCAACAACAGCGGGCATCGTGCTCTTTGGTGCCCTAAGCAGCGTCGTGAACATAAAATAGGTGAATATAAGTAAGAGGTAGGTGATTCCGAGACGGCTTTCAACAAATTGTCTAATGAGACCCCGAATATAGTGAATAAAGGCATCATAAGGGTTGAGTAATTAGTAGGTTTATTCTCAACATCCCTGATACGGTTTACTGCTAACATTAAACAGATTCGCAATATTAAGCAGGATAGTGCAACTGATAGTAGCTAAAGCTTTTAAACAAGAAAGCTTTAATGTTTCTTATCTCTAATCATTCATCTTCATTCGCTAATCCAATAACACCATACTCTCCTCCGTTGGTAAATATCCAAGTACCTTTTTTTTTTTTTTAGGACCCCATCAGAAAACGCAAAAAAATGAGCCTAGCCTAACCTAACCGAAAACTAACCTGTCTCGTCGATGGTCTAAACCCAGCTCACGTTCCCTGTTTATATATTTTTTTTGTTTAGAGATTTAGGGATTTTTTTTATAATGAATTTCCGACGGGGTGGACATATATGGCAATGAAGTACATGACCTAACTACCATATTTGTCTAAATAATATATCGATGGTTTCGACCTGGTGTAAAACTGGATAAATTCCCCTCCGTTTTCTATTATCTCTCACAAACTTCAATTCTTATCTTTAACCCGGGAGCTGCGGGGAGACTCTTAAGAGTTCCCCCGGCGCACTGCGGGGAGACTCTTAAGAGTCAGAGAAAAAAAAAATCAACTTTTGACATCGAAAAAAAAAAAAAAAAAAAAAAAATATTTTTTTTTTTTTTTTTGGCCCCTGGGCCATGCAAAATCTCAGTCCTCTACCTCCCCTCCTTCCCCACTTTCCTCCTCTCCTTCAGTTATCACCTATTTTCCCTGTTATTCCCTTATTCTGAGGTATATTTTCGTGCTAACATTAGAAATCCGATTGGAGGGTGTGGTCATCACTGATAGCAAGCGAGTGCAAGAGAGAGAGAGAGAGTATCGATCGACTGTGTCTCAGTGGCCTTGGGGGAAATTGGCGGGAAAGCAGATTGCCTCACCCATACATTATACAACTCGCGGGCTATATCTCCGATTTTGACCAGCCAAACGCTGTTTTCACTCGTTTTATTGTTGTTTCAGGTTAATACCTTTATAATCAACCCATAATAGGCGCATATGGATAAGTATTAATGCTATTAATGGCACAATGAATATTTTAGTGACGGAAACACCTCAAATACGTCAGCACAGGGGGACGTTTCCAATTACCCCCATGCGCACTTCAGAGGTTAAGGCATCATATACTATTTGTCACCAATATTGGAGGGTAAACATTTCCCTCGCTCGTTACAGCTCTCTCTCTCTGTTGTGCCATCCTTTTCTTTCACTATTCTTTATTTGGAGTTTTACTATCTCTATGAAAATTACATCTCACTTGTATCGTAAGGTCTGTGTAGTAAGCTATGTAAAATATCTCGCTCTCACACACACACACACACACACAGTCATACAGAAGACAATCTCTGTAATCTCTCCCAAGCCCTGTATCCTGATACTTTCACTATCGCTGCCAAATTCCTTCGTAACTTATTACCGTATATAAAGACCTAGCTCCTTCACACACACACACACACACACACACACACACACACACACACACACCTATAATTTACTGATTGCTACAAGGAAGTTTCAAGAGAAGTTATATTTACGGTGACCGGACAAGGCAACCAGTGAACCATTTCAACCAATAGTTCTCAAGCAGGGCCAGCTCAACCAATAATGTTAGTTTAGGTCAGATTCGGTTAGTTAGGTTTAGTTACAACTTTAGTCTGTTAATCATGATGAATCTAGAAAACCTGACCTCAACTTCTCATAACTCAAAAATGACTTGAGCAATCAAGATAATTGTGTCGAGGAAGAGTCTACTAGTAAATAGGTGTGGCAATGTACAGCTTATTTTGTCTAGCCGAGAGAGGCTATGGAGGTAACAATTATAGACTCGTCATAGTGAACAAACTATACTCTGTTCCAAATAAGTAAGACACAACTTGAACATTTACCTTTACTATTCACGACAATCGAGCTAATATTTGTACATTCTGGGAACAGTCCGCTAGGGAAAAGGTGTGGACATTTACAGCTCAAATATTCTAGCCCTTTTTTAGTTATAGAAGTTTGAATTCACGATTTCTGGCCTATCTAGAACGGTATAGTAAAAATATGCTGGTTGAAATGAACAAATGGTCTACTGGTTGAGCTTGTACGGATAAGCTACCAAAATTTACTGACGTGGTAGTGAAGCCTCAAGATACGGTTGCAGATACAAGTTTTAAGCTATAACGAAGTTGAAGCTGTAGATATCGAAATTTAGCAGAATAAAAACTAAATATACCTGTATGTGGGTTTGTAATGGATGTATATTACGTTGAGTTGAGTCGGCGGGTGCCCAACTCTGAAAGGAGTTGAAGTAGGGGAGCTATCCCCCCGCCAAAGGCGGCTTTCTAGGGCCTTTCCTAGCTGATGCTGAGAGGATTGGGTTCTAGTCATGTGGTGATGGGCTGGTCTATCAGAGTGAGAGCTGAGCGATCTCTGCCATACCCATAGCTTACTCTGACTGTTCCTTTTTCTTATATATCTTCTAGATCTCAAGTGACAGCGTCTTTTCCGTGGATCGACCTCCCTACTGCCAACCTAAAAGTTGGCAGATTGGGAGCCAAAGCGTCACATTTTTCCCTTGCCCCTCAACTTTCCCTTCATAATTGCTGAGGGGCACAGGGCCTTGGGTGGGGCTTTGGTTTCCCAGGCGTTTCCGCGCCCTCCTCAGCTCCCTGCCTTAGAGTGGCTTCGGTCACCTGGGTTTTGTTAGTGGTAAGCAGGGAGGGTTTTGTGGGGGCGCTCTATGGACTTGGCCTTGCTCGGGACCTTGGGGCTGTTCGGCCAGGCAGCCTGGGGAACAACAACAACGTTGAGTTGGTGTACTTATGCATGTACTACAAACGCATTTTAACTTGTATCCAGGGTGTCAAACGAAAGCAGAGTCCAATGCTTCTAGTCTTTTGTATTGTATATGTAAGGATAAAATTATGGCATATAGTTCTAATTATGTCTTTGGTGATGATACAATGGCCAAAACAATGCCATTTCATGTTAATTGTCTTGTATTCCTTCTCATATTCGATTGGACACCCTACTTGTACTGTATCTGGTAAAGAACAGCATTTTAAGTTTAATCTCCGCTAAATAACAACATGTACAACTTAAAACATTCAGTATAGCTCGAAACTCACAATTAATCCAGTGGTAAATTGTTAGTTATTGTTAGAGACTTACAGTAGGTTAGGTGACGTGCTTGAGAAAAGGTATTAAGGTTGGCACCTTAAGTAGTCCAATGGCTGAGTTCTGAAATGGAAAATCGTAATTGCATGTGGCTCCCTGTCTTAATTGGGGTTTATAATGAGAACCAAACAGAGGAACGAAGTGTAACGGAACGTGACGAGAACACAGTAGACAAAACTGAAAAAAAAACAAAAAAAACAGAAAGACAAAAACATACATATATACAATATGTATATATACAGTATATACTGTAGGCTATATACCGGTATATATATATATATATATATATATATATATATATATATATATATATATATATATATATATATATATATATATATATATATGCTGCAAACACACACAAGACATATATATAACACATCGTATCAAGATTATCTCTTAACAACATTATATAATAATTATGCTTAGTGTAAGTAGGATCAACACATTGCTACATCAATTTAACCCTTAATTAGCGGCGAGCAACATAAGTCGAGTTAAATAAAGCTGGACTATGTGGCGGCGCTCGACATAACTCGAGTGGCAATTTCAGCACGTAATGTGGCTGAGAGAGAGAGACAAGTGGTGGCAGGAGACTAGCGAGCGTATGACTGCTCCAGACCACCGCGGCGAACCTACTGACACAAATCTCAGCTCCCTCCTCCCTCTCTCACTCGCTACATACTCAATTATGTACCGAAAGTACCGAATTACCTGCTTTTTGCACTCGCGTTGCACGGTTATTGCAAGAAAACTATCCATCATACAAGGATCGTTATGGTGTCATTCGAAAGCTCTGTTTATGCCCTTTCAGGGATAGGTACTTGTTTTACGTTCTGGGTCTTATTTAGGCATGAAAATGATCACGTAAACAGCCCTATTTTGGCTAAAAACACCCCGCTGTGCGGTACACATAAATAAACCGCATAGGCCGCTCGTAAGGTGTTAAACAGTATTACTAAAGTGTATTTGAAATGCTAGGTTTTTCCAGGTTAAATAGGAATGGGAATTTTTCCCCAAGCTACCTTTAGGATCAACCATTCCTGGTACCTGGCGCGGGGTACGAACCTCTGAAGGGAATTTAACCTCCCTAAAAACCCACAGGTTTTGAGATGCCTTGGGTGGGGTTCGAACCCTGGTTAGTGACGCACCACCATCACCACTAGGCCCGCGCGCTAACCCACTGTACTACCACGGACGTACAAAAGTATAGCAACCTTAGTCCGATTTTTAAGAACCACGGTGATGGTCTCTCGAGATGAGTTTATTGGACTTACCATCTACGACTATTTTCGAACCACGGTGATAGTCTCTCGAGACGAGTTTATTGGACTTACTATCTACGACTATTTTACGCTATACCTGACGTCAACTCGGGTTAGTATTATTGTGGGTGCGGGACATTTTCGAGGGCATTACACCACATTCCTTTTTAGTTAGGCTAGTCCCTAGCCTCGTAAGGTCGTAGGGTATCGTAGCCTTTTTACCTTAGCCATCTCAATTCTTGGTATAGGGTTCGCGTGACGGGTGCTCCACGTAGCTACCTGGTCACGTTCCCTAGCTGCCACCAATGAAATGCTAGGTTTTTCCAGGTTAAATAGGAATGGGAATTTTTCCCCAGGCTACCTTTAGGATCAACCATTCCTGGTACCTGGCGCGGGGTACGAACCTCTGAAGGGAATTTAACCCCCCTAAAAACCCACAGGTTTTGAGATGCCTTGGGTGGGGTTCGAACCCTGGTTAGTGACGCACCACCATCACCACTAGGCCCGCGCGCTAACCCACTGTACTACCACGGACGTACAAAAGTATAGCAACCTTAGTCCGATTTTTAAGAACCACGGTGATGGTCTCTCGAGATGAGTTTATTGGACTTACCATCTACGACTATTTTCGAACCACGGTGATAGTCTCTCGAGACGAGTTTATTGGACTTACTATCTACGACTATTTTACGCTATACCTGACGTCAACTCGGGTTAGTATTATTGTGGGTGCGGGACATTTTCGAGGGCATTACAGTATTCAAGCTAACCTGACATACAATGGTAACGCTGCCTTTCTATATTTCCAATACGGCCTATCTTATATTGCTCGGGTGACGCCGCCTTTATTGAATAGCCTATGGACTATACAGATATATACAAAGGCAGCATTACCAATTTCTCTCAGGTTAGCTTGAATACACAGTAATTATTTCTGATATCTAAACTCCCCCTCCCCTCCTTCCTTGAATAGTTAGGCCTACCTTATTTGCACAGGTGTACAGATGCTACCTGAATCTCGTATCTCCAGAACAGTTTCTCATCACGTCTATACTAACATACTTGGTTTACTTGGTGTACTGTATGTAACGTTAGCGTACTCTATAACCAGGATATGTAAGGTTAATAGCAATATGTGATATCTCAAGTCTCAACCAGTAGACCGTATCAACCAGTAGAATAGTTCAACTAGTAGACCATTTCAAACAGTAGACCATTTCCACCAGTGGATCATTTCAAATAGTAGAATATTTTAAACAGTAGACCGTTTCAAACAGTAGATCTCAACCAGCAGACCATTTCAAACAGTAGACCTACAGTTAGTCCAGTAGATTATTTCAAACAGTAGATCATTTCAACCGGTAATCCATTTCAACCAATAGACCATTTCAACCAATACAAACCCCATCAATTCTGTTAGGTTAAGTTAAGCAAGTTTAGTCATATAAATAGTCACACTCACTGGTTTTAACTATAACTATACATTATAATGGTAGTACAGTGTATTGATTTTGGTGCTCTCAACCAGTGTCAATATTAATTGACCAGGACTATTATAGTCCTGGTCAATTAATGTTGACACTGGTTGAGAGCACCAAAATCAATACACTGTACTACCATTATAATGTATACGCTCTAGGTTAACCCGAAGAGCAGGGAATACAAAGTTAGTTTTGTGTGTGTGGGTGTGTGTGTATTTGTGTGCTTAAAAGTTGTTGTTTCGTTCCCATGGTAATCCAGACAAAATATTGGATGTTTTGTACTTTGTTCACTATAGATCATGTTGAACAGGACCGTCCATCTTTCCTCTCTTGTAATACATATATAGTACACACACACACATTATATATATAAAAAGTTCTTCATATTGTCGGCTTTCTTACTTTGATACTGCGTCGCTTCAAAATGTTAAAGAGCATAAAAGAATTAAAAGTTTACCCACGAAAGAAGGTTCAATGGTAAACACAAATCAAGGAAGGCACTGGTCTGTCCCCCCCCCCCCCCCCAACCCCCATTTTCTTCCACCCGCCCGCATCCTCCTCCCACCCCCCTGCTATACCCAGGAGGTGACATCATCGGGGAGGAAAGGGGGGAGAGGGGGGCATTGAATGGAGGGTAAAAGGCCAATTCTCTGCCCCTTTATGCTTAAATTCCCTCCTTCCTACTCAAGCCACACCAACTCTCCCTTTTCTCCACTAAAATACCCAGCTGACACACATACTCTCTCATTCTCACGCACTCTCTCTCTCTGTGCTATCCTTTTCTTGCACTATTCTATATTTGGGGGTTCTACTATCTCTAGTAGAATTAAGTTCCGACCACCTCGCTTGGATCGTAAGGTCTGTGTGATCAGTGTATTCATTTAAATGTCTCTCTCTCAGTCACCATTAAACTTTTCCTCTAACCGATTTCCCTTCCCAAGTCAGCACATCATGCCTCACTGTTTTCCTTCTATCCTCACCCCAATCGATATATGTATCCCTATAGCCTATGGTAGCTAAAGCGATTAATTGAGATAGTCTGTAGCCTTTTAATGGATAGACGTCCTTCCTAAGCTGAATCAAACCATCTAATAGTTGCCAGAGTATAATAAAAAGGAATAAAAAGGATGTCCCACTAGGTCAAGGCCACGTCACACTGTAGCTCCATACATTATCAAGTGTTTCTCGTAAAGAAAGTGCAATCGGTGATTACCAAAGACAGAATAACATACATAAACACTTAGTGAGTGCACATATACAAGAAACAAAGACCGAAACAGAAGGATTGAAGTGAAAATAAGAGAAAAAAAAAAAAAAAAAAAAAACAGTGACTAAGAACATGACGCCAACAATGGCCGGGGATCAAAACAAACCCGACCCAGAGTGCCCCGACTGCGGAATCAAGTTCGCAGGTGAAAAAAATGCAATCCAATGCGACTACTGCCAGGATTGGCTGCACTATTTTTGCACAGAACTCCCTGCCTATCAAATTCTCAACTATGCAAAAACGGCAAGGAAATTCATGTGCAAAACATGCTCCCTAACAAAGCTTGACACAAAAGGTGAGTGGGTGGCCGAGGCAGAAGCAGCCGTTCTCCAACACAAGGAACGAATAACCAACTCTGGAGCGATAAGTAAGGTAAGAAAAATCCATGTTCAGCCCCAGAGCAACAAAGATGTCACCAACACGCCAGCTGACAATAGGCCTACTCCAAAAACCAAGGAATTAACTGGGGACACTGACCTAGGCCAAGGCCTACCCATAAGCCCAGAAGTAGCCTTAGGCAAGAGTGACGGTGACAACCCCCATACCAGTAACTCACCAAACGTGGCTATAGGCCTAGATCTAGGGATGGGGAACACACCAGGAAATATTAGCATCACAATGCCAGATGCACATAGCCCCCCCACCGCAACACTAGCAGACACGGCAGAGCCCCCTCAAAATGCAGCAAGACAGGTGAGGTCGGGGACCCCAACGAGCACACACCCCACATGCAACGGATGCGGCCAAAATGCTCCTACATACAGTAGAACAGGGGAGGTTAGTGCTGTAAATACAAATTCATGGAGACCTAGGCCCAGAGCTGATTACAGGGGCACCGATATTAGGAGGAAAAGAATAGAAGTATGCAATTTCTACCTAAGAAATGAATGCCGATACGGAGTAGTGGGCAGGGGATGCAAACAAGACCACCCAAAAATATGTGCAAAATTCATGAAGCACGGGCGGGATGAAAGAATAGGTTGCAAGCGTGGATGGAAATGCATCGACTACCACCCATATGTATGCAGAATCTCACTCAACAAAAGGGCATGTACTATGAGAGACTGCAATCTTCCACACATCAAGGGAACCAAAATACTGACGCCAAGAAACAACGTCAACAGACCAAGGGAACACGCTACAGGACACATTCAAAGGGAATTTGCTTACACACCAACATATGAGGAAAAAATAGAAAGTCAACGCAATGCCCTCAGAAGCTGGCCAACCATCCAGCAAACTCACAAGGCCAGACCAGCAGCGGTACACACGGCTATGCCCGACCAAGGTGCTTTTTTAGAGGTAGTAATGGGACGTCTTCTGGAAGTGGAAAAACGGTCTCAAGTGATTATGGAGAGATTCCTAGCCCAAACCGAGGGGCCAGACACGAACCACAGAGGAAGGTGCAACTACCACTAACTAGTTTTGTTGTGGGCAACATCAGAGGACTTTACCCACGAAACAATCAATGTAAAGTCCCTATGTTGGGAGAAATTGCAGAGGAAGACAACTCAATTTTTCTAGCCCTCACAGAAACACACCTGAACGAAAACATTTTGGATGCAGAGATCAATATCCATAATTTCACTCTATTCAGAGCCGACAGAGAGGACAGAAGCCACGGAGGAGTAGCACTCTACCTAAGGGAGGATATGGCTGCAAATACCGAAACTTTAGTTGCATTCTCAAACGGCACAACAGAGCTACTAGCAGTACACATAAGACAAACCGACATGCTCATCATAATTTTGTATCGACCTCCAAACACCACAGGGGAAATTTTCAAGGAGGTCACAGAGAAAATACAATCACTCCTACAAAATCTTCCAACTCCCGCTACAGATGTCATCATCACAGGAGACTTCAACCTGCCCATCATCAATTGGGCAACCATGAAAATAGATGGAGGAACCAGGGAGGAAAAACAGCAAGCCAAGGAGCTAATGACTATCATGGACACTGCATACATGAAGCAATACATCGAGGAACCTACAAGAGGCAACAACACACTGGACTTACTATTTGGCAACAACTTCGACCTGGTACACTCGTATGAAACTGTAAAAACTATAATGTCCGACCACAGCCTCATCAAAGTTAGAACCCCCACACCAACCGCCACACCACCAAGAAGATGTCAACAGGAATCAAGCCAAATACCCTGCACCTCTCTGAAAGATCTCAACTTCTACAGCAAAGATATAGACTGGGACAGACTGAGAGCAGAACTGGCAGGAACTGATTGGAGGGCACTATTCGAAGATAAAAACGTCGACGAAACTCTCAGTATCCTCCAGCAACAATGCCTGGAGACCTGTAAAAACACCATACCACCCAAATCAAGCAGGAAGCAGATCAAGCAGATTCCCAGAGATAGAAAAATACTAATGAAGAAAAGGACGTACTTGAGAGCCAAGCAAAGGAAGACCAGCTATGCGCACAATATCACCAAACTACAAGAAGAGCTTGATGAAGTGGAACGTAAACTCATCCAGTCACACCAAGAGCAAAGAACACGCGAAGAACTACAAGCAGTTGCAAACATACGAGTAAATAGCAAATTCTTCTATGCATATGCAAAAAGGAGACTCAGGAATACCACAACAATAGGACCACTTGCAAAACCTACGGGCGAACTTGAGAGTGACCCAACCGAAATGGCCAAGATACTCAAACAGCAGTATGAAAGTGTCTTCAGCCCGCCAAATGAAGACAAGAAAATCGAGAATGCAACGACTTTCTTTGGCAACGCTCCAGAGACACCACATCAACTCTCCTCGGTAACAGTATCAACAGAGGACATAATAGCAGCCATCGACAAGATTGGACCAAACTCTGCAGCAGGACCAGACGGCTTTCATGCCCAACTGCTAAAAAACTGCAAACATCAGCTAGCCCTGCCTCTAAAACTGCTGTGGAGCAAGTCCCTCCAAACTGGATATGTACCACAATCCCTAAAAGAAGGTAATGTCACACCAATACACAAAGGGGGTAGTAAAGGCATAGCCAAAAATTACAGACCAGTGGTGCTGACGTCACACCTTATTAAAATCATAGAAAGAACAATAAGAGCTAAGATGGTCAGCTTCCTGGAAGATAATGAGGCGTTCAACGAGGGGCAACATGGCTTTAGAAAAGGCCGCTCCTGCCTCTCACAACTACTATCACACTACGACAAAATCCTACAGGATATTCAAGACGGAGAAAATGTAGACGTCATATATCTAGATTTCGCCAAAGCTTTTGACAAGGTGGACCATGGGATCCTTCTACATAAACTCAAATCACTGGGAATAGGGGGAGACCTTGGAAGATGGCTCCATAGCTTCATCACCAACAGAAAACAAAGAGTCACGGTTCAAGGAAGCCTATCAGAAGCAGGTGGGGTCATCAGCGGAGTACCACAAGGATCAGTACTGGGACCTCTCCTATTCCTCATCATGATAGGAGACATCGACAGGGACCTGGAACACTCAACAGGCACATCGTTTGCAGACGACACCAGACTCATGAAGAAAATCACCTCACAACATGATGCTCAGCTACTACAACAAGACTTGGACAAAATCCTGAAGTGGGCAGAAGAAGAAAACAACATGGCCCTAAACGGAGACAAGTTCGAGCTTCTAAGGTACGGGAACAAGAGAGCACTACAAAACGACACCAACTACAAAAGCGGACAGCAAGAAATTACCGCCAAGGACACAGTGAAGGACTTGGGAGTAAATATGAGCAGTGACGCCACTTTTTCCCAGCATATTACCAAAGCCACAACAACAGCAAAACAAATAGCAGGCTGGATCCTGAGAACCTTCCACACAAGAAATGAGAGGTGTATGCTAACATTGTGGAAGTCACTGGTCCTACCACGACTGGAGTACTGCTCCCAGCTCTGGTCTCCCCAAAAAGTAGGAGAAATAACAGAAATTGAAGCCACCCAGAGGACATTCACCAGTAAAATCCATGGGTTTCAACACTTTAACTACTGGGAGAGACTTAAGGAGCTGCAGCTGTACTCACTTCAAAGACGTAGGGAGAGATACATCATCATCTACGTCTGGAAGATTTTGGAAAAAAAGGTACCAAACCCAAACATCCAAGAGACTCAGCACCAAAGGCGAGGGAGGCTGTGCTATGTGAGGACTACGCCGGGATCAACACAAAAAATCAAATCCCTGATCCATCACAGCTTTACATACAATGGAACCAGACTGTTCAACTGTATACCAGCCCCTCTCAGGAACATAACCGGGGTGTCTCCAGACACCTTCAAGAAACACTTGGACATGTGGCTGGCCAAAATACCGGACCGGCCACCAACACCAGGATACCCCAGCACCAACTCCAACCGACTTCTGGAATGGAGAGTGGAAGAAAGGGAGCTGCCTGGTCGCAGTGGAGCCCCAGCTCAACTGTGTCACTAACGGACGGAATACAACTAAGTGTAACTAAGTGTAACCGGTACTGACTGGGTTAAAGGTGATTCCAGGGATGAAACCTATTCAAACTGCAATGTCCATTGGGATCTGCTTGGTTTTAGGTACATGATACTGAAGAACTTTCATAAATTTGTTTTAACAACATAGAAATATAGCTTATCGAAGTTATTTTATGTAGCGCGAACTGGCGTGTTTACCATGACGTAACTGTAGCCAATGGCGGGAACTCTCGACATGGGAAATGGGTTATTTTTTTTTTTTTTTTTGAGACACTAATAATTTGTATGCATGTTTACAGCTCAACATTTGGCTTCACCACTGTCTGGTCAAGGGACCGCGATATATAAATTGAACAGAACACTATATTATCATTACGAAATAGGCCTTAGAACCGAGTTCCCTCAACTCTGGACCAGGCTAAACATGCATAAACACTGCATGTATGTTAATTGCTGGCGAGCTGGGATTATTTCTTGATGTGCACATCATCAGGACGTTGGTCGATCTTTTGCAGAGCTTGAGTATTGAATTGAGAGGTATTAATTACGAAAAACAGACCTCACTGTTCAGGACCGCATATCTTGTTTACAAACGGCGTCTCTACACAATGGAGTCCCTCCAGCTGGCTGAAAATGCCAATTCGTCACCAACGACTATATATATTAGTATTTTGTTCTAGAGTTTAATGGAATTATATAGATATTGCCAATATACATATTACAGTATATTCATGCAAAGTTATGACCCTGAATTAATCTTCGTTTTTTCGTTCATCCCTGTAGTTCACCTTTAAAGTTATTATGTTGTGATGCGATGGTGTTCGGTGGAGTAGCCTTTACAACGGCGCCTATGTATATTATGCAAGAGTCTCTACAATATAGCTAATGACTTAATCTTTGGCCTTTAATAATACATTCGAAGGTATTACAAGCTAGATAACAAACTTAGCATCATATTTCATCCGGGGGTAGTATATTAAACACCCTAATGAACAAACAAGGTGAAGTTATCTTGCCTTTATCAACAAATGGATACAGCCGGAATCACATGAACTATTATTGCCCCTCCACCTTTTGTCGTCAACACTGGTCTGGCAGCTTATGAGGGAAACTTTACAGAATTGTGTCACCTAAGTGTATATGCATAGAGCTGGTTTTTAGTTCTGAAGTGACACACTTTGTGACTAAATTCAACAGCTGTGACGATGAAATATTAGTAGTGTTGATAGGGAATCTGAATGTCGTCTACAACCCTGTGTGTGTGTGTGAGAGAGAGAGAGAGAGAGCGTGTAAATATGTGTGTTACTGTATGTGTGGGTGGGTGTATGGTATGTATGTGTGGGTGGGTGTTACAGTGTGCGTGTGGGTGGATATAATGTGTGTGTGTGTGTGTGTGGAGGGGGGTGCGGGTGCGAATGTAGGTGTGGATGTGTGTGTGTGTTGCAAGACCTTCAAGAACCCGTTTGTGACGTCACAAAGAATGGAGATTAGACAGGAAGATGAAGGAAGGAGGGAGAGAGAATGAAAGTAGGCGGTGGGGGAGAGAGAGGGAGGAGGGGGGAGAAGAGGTGAGAGGGGGGGGGGAGAAAATGTGAGGGGGGAGAAGGAAGGGGGTGGAGGGCAAAATGGGGAATAGATGTCACAAAGATACACACACACACACAAATATACACCATTAGACGGAGGAAGATGTAGAAAAGGAGGGGGGGGGGGGAGGGAAGATGGGGAGGTTAGAGATAATTACTTCGAACTATAGCCATTGTAACAAGGCTTTCATGCATTGTAACTATGGCAACACACACACATCTTCACCATTCAAACTCGACTTACCTTTAATAAGATTTATATTTATCCGTGATCTCTCTCACTCTCACTCACTCACTCACTCTCACTCTCTCTAGGTTAATGTTCCAATACTTATTTTGAACAGGGTATAGCACTTCCATTCACTTGTTTTGTATCTTCTTCTTACCATGAGAGTTCCTGCTCCGATGTGTCTTATACAAACATATAATTATCTGTCCAAACTCCACTCTGTTCATCAAGCAACCTTCCCTACTTCCTTCATTTACCCCCTCCTTCCTTCTTTCCATCACCTACCCCCCTTCCTTCATCTAACTCACTTCCTTCCTTCCTTCATCTAGCCTACCCCTCTTCCTTCTTTTATTCATCTACCCTCCTCCCTTCCTTTATCTACCCTCCTCTCTCCTTCCTTCCTTCACCCACTCCCTTCCTTCGTCTACCCCCCCCCCCCCCTTCCTTCGTTCACCTACCCCCCTCCTTCCTTCCTTCACCTACCCTCCTTCCTTCCTTCACCTACCCTCCTTCCTTCCTTCACCTACCCCCTTTTCTTCCTTCATCTACCGCTCTTCATCTACCCTCCTTCACCTATCCCCTCACTTACTTCACCCCCTCTCCCTTCCTTGTCTACCATCCCTTTCTTCAACTACCCCCCTTCCCCTCTCATTTGGCCCTTTATCTTCCCCTCCTCCCAGGGCCCAACCGCGCCACCCTTCTTTCAATCCCCCCTCCCCCCTCAGTTCACATACCCCCTTCCTCTTCTTCCTACTCTTCTTCCCTCCCTCTTAACCCTTTCACGCATTTATGACGCAGAAGTTGCCAGATTAGCAATAAGAAATAGAGTTCTCTCACTCTTATAATTACCTCTCCAAAATTAGTTTTCTGCCCACAGCTAACTCAAAGACAACTGCAGAGGTTGAAGTAACTAAACTAAAGGTTTCTAAATACCCCTGATGGTAACAAAGGTTTTAAAGTATCCCCAATAGGCTCAAAATCGCGTCATATGTCGGAGAGGGTTAATTCTTTTTTTCTCTCTCACCTCCCTCTTCTTCACCCCCTCCCCCTACTCCCACTCCCCATCCTCCACCTACACCTACACCTCCCTCCACCTAATAATAATAATAATAATAGTTCTTAAAGCTAGCGCATGCTAAGCTATAAGGATAGCTCAATAAGGCCGATTAGGCGTATTTCCATTGGGGTCCTGTACTACTACCCCATCCCTTTGCTCATGAGGGATGGTAACGACTCAGTGCTTGTGAAAAATCTTTAATGCGCCGAGCGTGGGCGCGAACCCCGGCCTTCTGAGTGGAAGTCCGAGACGCTAGTCACTACACCAAGCGAGCCGCTAATTACCTACACCTCCCTCCATCTCTCCCTACTCGCTTTCCCTCTCCCTCTCCCTCTCCATCATTCACCTCCCTCCCTACTCCCCCTACTCGCTTTCCCTCCATCCCTCCCTACTACCCCTACCTCCCTAATCTCCTTCCTTACATACCCCCCTCCTCCCGCCTCCCAACACACCTGTGAGTGACAGACGCCGTTCCCTACCTGCCACCAAAACAAACACCCACGTACCAGTATCCTGAAGTTAAGCATGAATGTCTATATTATAATTATTCTACTTCCACGAGTTAACCCTTCGAAGATAATGACGCATTTTGACACTTTATTCTGGCTATCATTACACGATTTTATACAGTTTAGGAAAGAGGAATTATAGGGGTAACGCATTTTGACTGTTTATCTGGCTATCAATAGACGATATTTAACAGTTTAGGCAGGAGGAATTGTAGGGGTAATGCATTTTGACAGTTCATTCTGGCCATTATTAGATTTTATACAATTTAGGAAAGAGGAATTACTGTATAGGCCTAGGGGTAACGCATTTTGACAGTTGATTCTGGTTATCATTAGACAATTTTATACAACTTAGTAATGGGAGAAATAATAGGGTAAAGACGATCACAATAACTTCCAAATACCCTTCATAATATGAATACAAGTCTAATAATAGCCAGATAACATAAAAGAAATGCGTCATCGTGCAGTTGCATACAGAAGTTCTGTTCCTCTCCGTGATCGTATACATGGAAATATAATGCCCATGATTGAAATACGAGTGTAGTTAATCAAAATGCGAACAAGGCAATTCACAGTCAGCTAAAAGAACACACACACACACACACACACACACACACACACACACACACACACACACACACACACACACACACACACACACACACTAGTAGGTTCATTTGAGGTAGGAGTGAGACAAACTACTATTACTGTTTACTGTCATACCACAAGTGTCATTACAGTCAATGACAACATCGACAAAGCATTCAAGGCAGTCATCATCACCACCACCACAAGGCTATCAACTCACTTTCACTCACGTCTCTCTCTCTCTCTCTCTCTCACTTAAAGAGGTAGTGCTTGTTTTTTGCTCTATATGTTTATTAATTATATTTTGAGTTTCCTCGCTAGACCTCCATCAATCTTAAAAGAACATCCCCAAGACCACCTTTCAAGATGAATTTGTACATTTTTTTCGGTAGAAAAATTTCCTGGCCGAAAGCCAATTCCTTCTAAATGCATAAGGTGTTGATTTTCGGTGTGAGCATCCTGGATTCGAATCCACGGACTGCCACATGTGTTTGTAAATTTCATTAATCGATTTTAGGAGTATAGTTGGTTGTTGGAAGGAACATAATAATTTCAGGCTCGCTATCGCTCGCCAGGAATAAATCAACACCTAAATGGCACGAAAGGTGTTAATATTGACAAAGAAATGAGGCGAAAGGTCTCAAAATCGCCAAACTAACGGAACAAACTTATTCAAAATGTCAAAACTAATATGCTAAACATAAAGGAGAAGGGGGTCCCGAAAAAAGCGACTACCTCCCCCTTAAACAACCAACAGATAAACGAACACACCCCAATCCTATATTATTATCCACACCATTAAAAGGATTGAGCTAGAAACCAACCAACCTCTTCCTCCTACACCGCCGCTTTCACATCCCCTCGACATACCAGAGACATTTCCTGCCCTGACCGTTTATGGCGGGGAACTGAGTGAGAGAGAGAGACAGTCGTTATTTTGTCTAGAGAGAGAGAGTCGTTATTTTGTCTATGTGTATGAAGGAGACAAATGGCAGGTTGCCCGTAAAGAGTGTCTTCCCCAGAGTCAAAAGAGTGACAAGAGCCAAATTCAAGGGACGTTGTGATCAAAATGCCTGGACACACGAAGTTTAAAGCAGTTTAAGTCATAGGATGAAGGAAAGATTGATTGAGGGAGAGTACCAGAGTTCATTAGTTGAGTAGAAGACAAAATTAGTCAAATATTTAGGGAGGGGTGGAGTGACGTGTTTACAACCTAACCCTTTGAAGATTATGAAACATTTTGACAGTGTGTGTGTGTGGTTGTTGTTATTGTGTTCTATGTGAGCTGACACTCCCTCCTACACTACACTACACCACTACCACAAACCCCCCCCCCCCCTCATACTTAAGAAATTTCCTCTTTATGTGGTGTAGCTCTCTCGTGTGTGTGTGTGTGTGTGTGTGTGTGTGTGTGTGTGTGTGTGTGTGTGTGTGTGTGTGTGTGTGTGTGTGTGTGTGTGTGTGACAGGGGTGGGATCCTGTGAGTGTGTATGTGTGTTGTACATGTCTTCTGTCTGTGTGTATGTGTGCGTTTACATGGTCATTGTTGTTGCTGTTGTATATGTGTGTGCCTGTGTATGTGCGAAGGGGGTGGGATCCTGTGTATGTGCGAGGGGGGTGGGATCCTGTGTATGTGCGAGGGGGGTGGGATCCTGTGTGTGTATGTGTGTGTGACAGGGGTGGGACCCTGTGAGTGTGTATGTGTGTGTGTTGTACATGTCTTCTGTCTGTGTGTATGTGTGTGTTTACATGGTCATTGTTGTTGCTGTTGTATATGTGTGTGCCTGTGTATGTGCGAGGGGGGTGGGATCCTGTGTATGTGCGAGGGGGGTGGGATCCTGTGTGTGTATGTGTGTGTGACAGGGGTGGGATCCTGTGAGTGTGTATGTGTGTTGTACATGTCTTCTGTCTGTGTGCGTTTACATGGTCATTGTTGTTGCTGTTGTACATGTGTGTGCCTGTGTATGTGCGAGGGGGGTGGGATCCTGTGTATGTGCGAGGGGGGTGGGATCCTGTGTATGTGCGAGGGGGGTGGGATCCTGTGTGTGTATGTGTGTGTGACAGGGGTGGGACCCTGTGAGTGTGTATGTGTGTGTGTTGTACATATCTTCTGTATGTGTGTATGTGTGTGTTTACATGGTCATTGTTGTTGCTGTTGTATATGTGTGTGCCTGTGTATGTGCGAGGGGGGTGGGATCCTGTGTATGTGCGAGGGGGGTGGGATCCTGTGTATGTGCGAGAGGGGTGGGATCCTGTGTGTGTATGTGTGTGTGACAGGGGTGGGACCCTGTGAGTGTGTATGTGTGTTGTACATGTCTTCTGTCTGTGTGTATGTGTGTGTTTACATGGTCATTGTTGTTGCCGTTGTATATGTGTGTGCCTGTGTATGTGCGAGGGGGGTGGGATCCTGTGTATGTGCGAGGGGGGTGGGATCCTGTGTGTGTGTGTGTGTGTGTGTGAGGGGAGTGGGATCCTGTGTGTGTGGGTGGGTGGGGGGTAATGTGTGTGTGTGTGGGTGTGGGCGGAGGGAGGGAGGAGGGGGGGCCAGGGGGGTTAGCTTAGACAACTATGCATGACTGTACGTGGGTGGCTATTACATTGGAATGGCAGAGCAGCAGATGCGAGGCACTTTTTTGTATTAAGTGTACAGCCGACACGATATGTGTATGGGTAGAAGTTAAAGCGAGGTGTGTGTGTGTGTTAATTACCATATGAATTGAGCGTTACTGTTGTGATAATAATAACACTATCTGATCCGACCTATTATGGGTCATTATTGCTTGTGTTTACTTATTAATGAGGATATATATTTTTTTTTTCCAACTTACTCCCTCTCGGGCATAGGCTGAGAGTCTGGACATTCACAGCTGTGCAATGAGCAGTGAAGGCCGTGAGGTCTTGTTCCAGTCTAGGGAGTGAGGCATGTGAAGCACGTAGAGTACAACGAGCACCTGCCATCTTGCCTTCACATGAGGCACGGTGCTCACTCATGGTCCGAAGCGACCCCATCTCTGAAGCCACCTCGTTCCCGTGCTTCACTGTCTCATCCCCTACACTCGGACACACACACACAACGCCACCTGTTGAGCAGCTAACTCACCAGGCATTGCACCCCTATAGCATGTTTTGAATATGGGAATATTCATACAGTGCTATTTAATCATGGAACAATGAGGGTATTTTATTAGCGTTTCGGTGGGTTTTGTGGTAATGCACTGATACTAGGTACAGCACAAATTCCATCCCAATAATATCTTCCCATTGATACATCGGGATTTGAACCCGGGACCTTTGGATTACCAGGCCAGTGGCAAGCCCACTCCGCCACACCTCCCCTCTTAGGCCTACTTGCCTGTACCATCTTCGAACAATGTATTATAGTTAGTCTCCTAGGCTAACAAGAACGCCTTCCCAGACTTCCTTAACCACTTCTGTAACGACGTCTTTTTAACTTTATTCTGGCTGCTATTAGACGAATTAATTCAGCTTAAAGTGGGCCTCTAGCAATTAAAAGGCTTCGAACTATCTCACTTAACCTTTCTTTAATACCACAGATCCTCCTTAGAGTGCACAAAATCGTCTAAATATGGCTAGAATAGTAGAATATAAATAAATAAGTAACCAGTACAGAAGGGGTTAAAACAACTAAATGCCCACCCAGACCAGACCCCCTTCAAGCTAAATTTATCCATTGTTCGGTGTAAAAGTGCTGTTTAGGAATACCAATCTTTTCCCCGCAGCTGTACGACACCTGCAGCAGTATCCAGGTCAACCTATTGTTTGTCTTGTTTTGTGTTGTTCAACGTCCTCTTTATGTTCCTCTTAAGGGGAGATGGGTCGTTTTTCTAGACCCCTTCTCCCTCATGTTTAGCCCCATTACCTTTCAGATTTTAAGATGTTTGCCCCATTAGTGTTTCGATTTTAAGACCTTTCGCCCCATTTCTTTGTCAATATTAAGACCTTTCGTCCTATTTAGATGCGAACGTTAGTGAGCCTGTAATATAATAGAAAATTAATAAATACCGGTACCGTACATGAAAAAAATCGACCTAAAAAGTAACCATTCCCCTTAACCCTTTTAAGAACCGATGACGCGTTTCTTTTCTGTTTTCTGGCTATTATTAGACAATTTTATTCAGATTATAAAGGGTACTTGGAAGGCAGAGGGTTAGTTGAGATAGTCCCTCATATCACATACAATCGTCTAATGGTAGCCAGAATAAAATGTCAAAATTATTCATAATCTTCAGAGGGTGAAGTTGTAAACACCACCCCTTCCAGTCTCTTCCTCCTCTGTTCCCCCCTTCTTCCCTATTTTCCGTCATCTCTCCCTCTGTTCCTTCCTCCTTTATTTATTGGTAAATCTTTTAACTCACACGAATCTAAGAATTTCTTCTTCAATCGAGTTGTCAACTTGTGGAATGGGCTTCCCCGAAACGTTATAGACTGCATCACCGTTGATTCATTTAAACTCCGCCTAGACAAATATCTCGCATCAAACCCGCGACTGACTGCGTTTGTAAATGAATAACTTTATTTTATCCCCCCCTCAGTTACTAACCCATCTGTCCCCTACTAACT
>CM064508.1:49775492-49872992 GCA_032716605.1 Paralithodes platypus | reverse complement strand
AAACTATCTTAATAAGTCCATTTAGTTTCCACAGATCCTTCCAAAGTTTCATAAAATCGTCTCAGTCACCGGTACTGAAGGAGATAACTGTTACCCCCTTCACCACCATTACCGGTACGTCATTTTCATCCTATTCTGGTTATCATTAGACAATTGTATTTAGTATATAATGTACCGCTACGACTCAAATGGGTAAACACGATCTCAATAGACCCTCTGAATAGCATAGGTCCTTCTCAAGCTGCAAAAAATCGTATAATTTTAGCCAAAATCAAAGATAAAAACTCGTCATGGTGGTGAAGGGGTTAAATTAGTTATTTAAAATAGGACTTCGGAGGCTATTAACCCTTCAGGATTAGTAAGTCAGCACACTAAGTCAAGAATAGCGTCAGGACCAGAAAGTTGACTGGAGCCCTTTTTCGATTACTCCAGTCCCTTGATTAAATGAGGTTAATAACAAATCCACTCGTGTGCGCTCGCCCATTAGGAGTTAAAAGTGAAAGAAAGTGGGAAGAACGAAAGGGAATGAAAAATAAAATAGTCCCAAAGCAGGAGAAATATAAAAGAGAAGGCAAATAGCAAGGGGCAGGAAAAATACACAAAGGGGACAGGAATTGGAGGGAGAAGGGGGGAGGGGGAGGGGGATTAAAGGAGAAAGGAGGAAGAGGGAGGAGAGGGGTAGGGGGTGGAGAAAGAGCATTGGCCAAGGATTGTAGGGAAAAATGTGCGTGTGTGGGTGTGTGTGTGTGTGTGTGTGTGTATTTTTAGTCTGTATATCTGTAGTGAGTGAGTGAGTCTATGTGAGAGTGTGTTTGTTTGTTTGTTTTGTAGATGTTTAGGTGACAATCACCACGGTCGATCTGGGGATCCGCCGCTGATGAGCTCGTCCTGGAATCTTTACGACTCTGAATCTTGTGTGTGTGTGTATTTGTAGTGTGTATATCTGTAGTAAGTGAGTGTATGTATTATTAATGTGTACATCTGTAGTAAGTGACTGAGTGTGTGTGTGTGTGTGATATACTGGTACAGGGAAGGAAGAAGATGGGGAGGGGGTGGGAGAGGAGGGAGTCGCTGTTAGTATCATTATATTATAGCCCTAGCAACTGAGATGTCGGGATGAGAGAGAGAGAGAGAGAGAGAGAGAGAGAGAGAGAGAGAGAGAGAGAGAGTGGATAGTAGTCAAAGGAAGACGAAGAAGAGGAAGGAGATTCTCAGTCATATTCTTAAACCTTACCATAGTGAAAGTCTGCGAACCCCCCATTTAACACCTATCGTGCCCTTTTGGTGTCTATCTTATCCAGGCGAGCGATAGCAAGTCTACAATTTGAGAGGAATCTACCTTCGATCAGAACATGTGTTTTAACGAAATATAAAATTTTATTCTTGCCTCTTGGGGGTATTTTTATAGCTTGGTGGAGGTCTAGGGAGCAAACTAAAAACCTCCTCGTAACCCCTTCTGTACCGGCGACGTCTCTTTGACTTTATTCTGGCTACTATTAGACGATTATATAGAGTTTAGAAGATGTCCAAGTTCCAACAATTAACAGGCTTCGAAATATCGGTGTCCAGCAATTGACAGGCTTCGAACTATCTCACTTGACCCTTTATACTACCTTAGGTTGCACAACATCATCTAAATATAGCTTGAATAAAATGTAAAAGAAGTCGCCGGTACAGAAGGGGTCAAGAATACAGACATCAATGACTCGATAGGTAGTTTTAACTTCTGGTTTGGGTCTGGGTGATGGATGGGTTGTTTGTGTGTGTCAAGGTCAATACATGGTTACACTTACACTTAGTTACACTTAGTTGTATTCCGTCCGTTAGTGACACAGTTGAGCTGGGGCTCCACTGCGACCAGGCAGCTCCCTTTCTTCCACTCTCCATTCCAGAAGTCGGTTGGAGTTGGTGCTGGGGTATCCTGGTGTTGGTGGCCGGTCCGGTATTTTGGCCAGCCACATGTCCAAGTGTTTCTTGAAGGTGTCTGGAGACACCCCGGTTATGTTCCTGAGAGGGGCTGGTATACAGTTGAACAGTCTGGTTCCATTGTATGTAAAGCTGTGATGGATCAGGGATTTGATTTTTTGTGTTGATCCCGGCGTAGTCCTCACATAGCACAGCCTCCCTCGCCTTTGGTGCTGAGTCTCTTGGATGTTTGGGTTTGGTACCTTTTTTTCCAAAATCTTCCAGACGTAGATGATGATGTATCTCTCCCTACGTCTTTGAAGTGAGTACAGCTGCAGCTCCTTAAGTCTCTCCCAGTAGTTAAAGTGTTGAAACCCATGGATTTTACTGGTGAATGTCCTCTGGGTGGCTTCAATTTCTGTTATTTCTCCTACTTTTTGGGGAGACCAGAGCTGGGAGCAGTACTCCAGTCGTGGTAGGACCAGTGACTTCCACAATGTTAGCATACACCTCTCATTTCTTGTGTGGAAGGTTCTCAGGATCCAGCCTGCTATTTGTTTTGCTGTTGTTGTGGCTTTGGTAATATGCTGGGAAAAAGTGGCGTCACTGCTCATATTTACTCCCAAGTCCTTCACTGTGTCCTTGGCGGTAATTTCTTGCTGTCCGCTTTTGTAGTTGGTGTCGTTTTGTAGTGCTCTCTTGTTCCCGTACCTTAGAAGCTCGAACTTGTCTCCGTTTAGGGCCATGTTGTTTTCTTCTGCCCACTTCAGGATTTTGTCCAAGTCTTGTTGTAGTAGCTGAGCATCATGTTGTGAGGTGATTTTCTTCATGAGTCTGGTGTCGTCTGCAAACGATGTGGCTGTTGAGTGTTCCAGGTCCCTGTCGATGTCTCCTATCATGATGAGGAATAGGAGAGGTCCCAGTACTGATCCTTGTGGTACTCCGCTGATGACCCCACCTGCTTCTGATAGGCTTCCTTGAACCGTGACTCTTTGTTTTCTGTTGGTGATGAAGCTATGGAGCCATCTTCCAAGGTCTCCCCCTATTCCCAGTGATTTGAGTTTATGTAGAAGGATCCCATGGTCCACCTTGTCAAAAGCTTTGGCGAAATCTAGATATATGACGTCTACATTTTCTCCGTCTTGAATATCCTGTAGGATTTTGTCGTAGTGTGATAGTAGTTGTGAGAGGCAGGAGCGGCCTTTTCTAAAGCCATGTTGCCCCTCGTTGAACGCCTCATTATCTTCCAGGAAGCTGACCATCTTAGCTCTTATTGTTCTTTCTATGATTTTAATAAGGTGTGACGTCAGCACCACTGGTCTGTAATTTTTGGCTATGCCTTTACTACCCCCTTTGTGTATTGGTGTGACATTACCTTCTTTTAGGGATTGTGGTACATATCCAGTTTGGAGGGACTTGCTCCACAGCAGTTTTAGAGGCAGGGCTAGCTGATGTTTGCAGTTTTTTAGCAGTTGGGCATGAAAGCCGTCTGGTCCTGCTGCAGAGTTTGGTCCAATCTTGTCGATGGCTGCTATTATGTCCTCTGTTGATACTGTTACCGAGGAGAGTTGATGTGGTGTCTCTGGAGCGTTGCCAAAGAAAGTCGTTGCATTCTCGATTTTCTTGTCTTCATTTGGCGGGCTGAAGACACTTTCATACTGCTGTTTGAGTATCTTGGCCATTTCGGTTGGGTCACTCTCAAGTTCGCCCGTAGGTTTTGCAAGTGGTCCTATTGTTGTGGTATTCCTGAGTCTCCTTTTTTGCATATGCATAGAAGAATTTGCTATTTACTCGTATGTTTGCAAATGCTTGTAGTTCTTCGCGTGTTCTTTGCTCTTGGTGTGACTGGATGAGTTTACGTTCCACTTCATCAAGCTCTTCTTGTAGTTTGGTGATATTGTGCGCATAGCTGGTCTTCCTTTGCTTGGCTCTCAAGTACGTCCTTTTCTTCATTAGTATTTTTCTATCTCTGGGAATCTGCTTGATCTGCTTCCTGCTTGATTTGGGTGGTATGGTGTTTTTACAGGTCTCCAGGCATTGTTGCTGGAGGATACTGAGAGTTTCGTCGACGTTTTTATCTTCGAATAGTGCCCTCCAATCAGTTCCTGCCAGTTCTGCTCTCAGTCTGTCCCAGTCTATATCTTTGCTGTAGAAGTTGAGATCTTTCAGAGAGGTGCAGGGTATTTGGCTTGATTCCTGTTGACATCTTCTTGGTGGTGTGGCGGTTGGTGTGGGGGTTCTAACTTTGATGAGGCTGTGGTCGGACATTATAGTTTTTACAGTTTCATACGAGTGTACCAGGTCGAAGTTGTTGCCAAATAGTAAGTCCAGTGTGTTGTTGCCTCTTGTAGGTTCCTCGATGTATTGCTTCATGTATGCAGTGTCCATGATAGTCATTAGCTCCTTGGCTTGCTGTTTATCCTCCCTGGTTCCTCCATCTATTTTCATGGTTGCCCAATTGATGATGGGCAGGTTGAAGTCTCCTGTGATGATGACATCTGTAGCGGGAGTTGGAAGATTTTGTAGGAGTGATTGTATTTTCTCTGTGACCTCCTTGAAAATTTCCCCTGTGGTGTTTGGAGGTCGATACAAAATTATGATAAGCATGTCGGTTTGTCTTGTGTGTACTGCTAGTAGCTCTGTTGTGCCGTTTGAGAATGCAACTAAAGTTTCGGTATTTGCAGCCATATCCTCCCTTAGGTAGAGTGCTACTCCTCCGTGGCTTCTGTCCTCTCTGTCAGCTCTGAATAGAGTGAAATTATGGATATTGATCTCTGCATCCAAAATGTTTTCGTTCAGGTGTGTTTCTGTGAGGGCTAGAAAAATTGAGTTGTCTTCCTCTGCAATTTCTCCCAACATAGGGACTTTACATTGATTGTTTCGTGGGTAAAGTCCTCTGATGTTGCCCACAACAAAACTAGTTAGTGGTAGTTGCACCTTCCTCTGTGGTTCGTGTCTGGCCCCTCGGTTTGGGCTAGGAATCTCTCCATAATCACTTGAGACCGTTTTTCCACTTCCAGAAGACGTCCCATTACTACCTCTAAAAAAGCACCTTGGTCGGGCATAGCCTTGTGTACCGCTGCTGGTCTGGCCTTGTGAGTTTGCTGGATGGTTGGCCAGCTTCTGAGGGCATTGCGTTGACTTTCTATTTTTTCCTCATATGTTGGTGTGTAAGCAAATTCCCTTTGAATGTGTCCTGTAGCGTGTTCCCTTGGTCTGTTGACGTTGTTTCTTGGCGTCAGTATTTTGGTTCCCTTGATGTGTGGAAGATTGCAGTCTCTCATAGTACATGCCCTTTTGTTGAGTGAGATTCTGCATACATATGGGTGGTAGTCGATGCATTTCCATCCACGCTTGCAAACCTATTCTTTCATCCCGCCCGTGCTTCATGAATTTTGCACATATTTTTGGGTGGTCTTGTTTGCATCCCCTGCCCACTACTCCGTATCGGCATTCATTTCTTAGGTAGAAATTGCATACTTCTATTCTTTTCCTCCTAATATCGGTGCCCCTGTAATCAGCTCTGGGCCTAGGTCTCCATGAATTTGTATTTACAGCACTAACCTCCCTGTTCTACTGTATGTAGGAGCATTTTGGCCGCATCCGTTGCATGTGGGGTGTGTGCTCGTTGGGGTCCCCGACCTCACCTGTCTTGCTGCATTTTGAGGGGGCTCTGCCGTGTCTGCTAGTGTTGCGGTGGGGGGGCTATGTGCATCTGGCATTGTGATGCTAATATTTCCTGGTGTGTTCCCCATCCCTAGATCTAGGCCTATAGCCACGTTTGGTGAGTTACTGGTATGGGGGTTGTCACCGTCACTCTTGCCTAAGGCTACTTCTGGGCTTATGGGTAGGCCTTGGCCTAGGTCAGTGTCCCCAGTTAATTCCTTGGTTTTTTGGAGTAGGCCTATTGTCAGCTGGCGTGTTGGTGACATCTTTGTTGCTCTGGGGCTGAACATGGATTTTTCTTACCTTACTTATCGCTCCAGAGTTGGTTATTCGTTCCTTGTGTTGGAGAACGGCTGCTTCTGCCTCGGCCACCCACTCACCTTTTGTGTCAAGCTTTGTTAGGGAGCATGTTTTGCACATGAATTTCCTTGCCGTTTTTGCATAGTTGAGAATTTGATAGGCAGGGAGTTCTGTGCAAAAATAGTGCAGCCAATCCTGGCAGTAGTCGCATTGGATTGCATTTTTTTCACCTGCGAACTTGATTCCGCAGTCGGGGCACTCTGGGTCGGGTTTGTTTTGATCCCCGGCCATTGTTGGCGTCATGTTCTTAGTCACTGTTTTTTTTTTTTTTTCTTATTTTCACTTCAATCCTTCTGTTTCGGTCTTTGTTTCTTGTATATGTGCACTCACTAAGTGTTTATGTATGTTATTCTGTCTTTGGTAATCACCGATTGCACTTTCTTTACGAGAAACACTTGATAATGTATGGAGCTACAGTGTGACGTGGCCTTGACCTTGAGGTGCCTATCCAATGATCGTGTGTACGTGTACGTGTGTGTGTGTGTGTGTGTGTGTGTGTGTGTGTGTGTGTGTGTGTGTGTGTGTGTGTGTGTGTGTGTGTGTGTGTGTGTGTGTGTGTGTGTGTGTGTGTGTGTGTGTGTATGCTGTGTGTGTGTGTGTGTGTGTGTGTGTGTGTGTGTGTGTGTGTGTGTGTGTGTGTGTGTGTGTGTGTGTGTGTGTGTGTGTGTGTGTGTGTTCGAATCCTGTAAATGGTTGGTCGGATTTGTGAGGTGAAGTGGCACATGTATATACAAGTCCACAACAAAGACAAAATATATTATAATAAAACACTCGAGAAGGCGACTCTTAAGGAGATTATATATATATATATATATATATATATATATATATATATATATATATATATATATATATATATATATATATATATATATATATATATGAGCGTCATGGCTCATCACAAAGGAGAACGTAGCCCAATTTGATTCGCGGCCCTTGTGGCCAGTGGCCCTACTGAATAACGTGGGCCATAGATTCAATAGCCTCCTTTATTCCGTCCATAATATAACCCCCACTTTCCCGTTACCAGTACCCTATGTCCCAACCTCCCCTCTCCTCTTCACCCTTCGCTGGTCCAGGACGAATAGTTCCCAAGTTTGGAAGGATTTACGTACAGCTAATTTTCTTTTGCCAGGACGATCACGGTAACTTACTGACCTGACTTAACCACTTTAGTAAGGGGGACGCCGTTATTCCCTATACTCTGGCTTTTATTAACGATTTTCTGCAGCTTAGGAAAGACGTCAAGTAGGAGAGAATGACCATCCTCCGCCATATTGGTGCCCGTGGTGCCATTCTCTTTACACTGTAATATATCCATACCAGTACCCATAATATACATTCGGCAATTCTGGTACAGGATATTATATAGTTTAGCCTTTTAGAGTTTATATCTAAATTGTACATAGATCAGGTCAGGTGAAGTCGGTGTATAAAAAGTACATTAAATCAATCCGAAAAGAGGTAACGTAGGCAAAAGAAGGAAGTCTGGAAGTCACATAATAAAGAAAATAAGTATAAATCGAACAATAGAGTAATAGTAAAGAAAATAAGTTTAAATCGAACAATAGAGTAAAACCACGAACATATACAGACCATGGACCAACCTAACTATCAAGCATATACACGCACGTAGCCGACCAGACACGTACAGAACAAGGCCAACCCGTGATCGCGCATGGCAACACAATATAAATACAGAATACAGTCTACTAAATCCAGGTACCACACGAGCGACTTGTCCCTCAACTTTTGTTACAGTCAAATTTAAAGTCGGTGTTACACGAGCTCTCTTTCCGTCAATTTTTACGGGCAATTGTTGTCTGGCATCTTCATAATGTAAGATTTATTAGAAATCAGCCACCTAGCATAATCTACCTTCAGTCTAGTTTTTTAGACCAAAAAACAAGCAGTGCCCCCTTAAGTTGACCTGTTGCCAAAGTCCCGAGTCACGTGTTTCTCTTAACCCTGTCCTACACCGGTTTCTTGCTCTTCAACCCTTTAACTCCTGTACCGGCGACGTCTTTTTTTATTATATTCCAGCTGTATTTAGACGATTTGATGAAGCTTACGAAGGATATATGACTGCTAATGAAAATAATCGAGGTCGTGTTTAACCTTGTAATGGGTAGACGTCCTTCCTAAGCTGAATAATATCGTCTAATAGTTTCCAGACTACAAGTTAAGTGTTCAATTGACAACTTGCGAGTTTCAGGCTATAAGGAAGTTAAAGGGGATATGGGCTGTTTTTTTCTTCGGGGCCCCTTCTCCCTCGTATTTAGCCCCATTGTTGTTTTTTAGATTTTAAGGCGTTCGGCCCATTAATTTGGTGATTTTAAGACTTTACGCCCCATTTCTTTGACAATATTTTAGCCTTTTCGTGCCATTTAAGTGTCGATATTTTCCTGGCGAGCGAGCGAGCCTTTAATTTTAAGAGTAACCGGCTAACGGCCAGGACATTTTTCTACCGATAAATGTACAAATCTATCTTGAAGGGGGGTGTTTTTTACAGGTTGATGGCGGTCTACGGAGGACACTAAAAAATAATAGAAATATCAAACAATAAGCAAATAAAACATCCGTCTGTGTAATCTAAAACAATAAATAAATAAATAAACACACAATTGCACTCTCTTCACTGCAGGCCTTACCTAATTAACTCGGTCCAAGCCACAAACGACCCAGAGCAACAAGTTAGCCATTATGGTCACTCTTTTAACGTTAACCACTTTCAATTGAGAGGAGAGAGAGAGAGAGAGAGAGAGAGAGAGAGAGAGAGAGAGAGAGAGAGAGAGAGAGAGAGAGAGAGAGAGAGAGAGAGAGAGAGAGAGAGAGAGAGAGAGAGAGAGAGAGAGAGAGAGAGAGAGAGAGAGAGAGGTGTGTGTGTCTGTTCGATAATGTAAAAATGTAGCAGTTTCCTATTCTGCACCTACAGTAGGTATCAGAGGAAATCCTGTTAGGAGAGGAAGTTTTATCGTCCGGATAATAAAAAAAAACACAATTGCCTTTTAACATTGGATTCTGGCTCAAGGGGGGATATATATATATATATATATATATATATATATATATATATATATATATGTATATATATATATATACCCGGTATATATATATATATATATATATATATACTGTATATACAGTATGTCTAACCATCCATATCTCTCCCCCAACCTCTTATTTCTTTAGTTTCCTTCCTAGACCTCCTTCAAGCTTAAATAAGCACCCTAAGATTTCATAAATACTAATATACTGGTATTTCGCTACACAATCTTCCTAATAGCTGGGTTATCAAGATGGGTTCATGGCAATTTACCGTAGCCAAAACTTAGACCGGGTACCCGATAGATATATTCTATAGGCTACCCTGATCCAAAGAAGTAGGCCAAAAATCGTAAACCCTAAGCTCTGTAACTCAAAAGGGGCTAGAGCAAATGGGCTGTACATTTCTACACCTATTCCCTGGCTGACCCTTTCCAAATGGTAAAAGTATTAGCTGAATTATTTTAGTCGTTTGTGAATTATTGGGGTAAATGTTCTAGAGTTTTGGCCTACTTATTTGAAACCTGGTATAGTAGCCTCACTCAAACCCTACCATTTGTTTACCTACCTACTACAACCTATGCATGCTTCCCCCACTGTTATACCCTATTCAGTTAGTAGGCCAAATATCTTTAACATAGTCGTTAACTCACAGTTTACTAGAGCAATCGAGCTACCGTATTATTTGTACCATTTGGGAAGGGTCCACCAGGGATATTTACAGCCCATTTGTTCTAGCCCTTTTTGAGTAATAGGCTAGAAGTTAGGGTTCACGATTTTGGGACCACCTATTTGGAACAGGGTATAGCCTAGTAAAATCATAAACACAATAAAACTATTTATAATGCCTCTGGTCTCCATCCCTGCATGCCTACCTTTCTCTCTCCTAAGAACACACATTGTATAATTGTTGTATATATTTTTGTATTTCGCCATCAGGTTATCTTCCGTTACATTATTAATTTTATATTATTTTGTATTTTTATATTTCGCCATCCGTTACAATATACCGGTATTATATTTTATATCATTTTGCATGTATTTATTTATCCCACCATCCGGTTATTTTGTTTACGCCAACATGTCTACTATACTCTAATAATTATATCCATCTATTTCCAGACGCCTTAATCCCCGAAGGGTGGACACAAACGAATTGCCTCCACGCTCCCACCCTAATTGAATAGAGATTATATACTTTTACCCGGTACCGTAAGATTTTGTTTGGCATACCGTACCAGTTATGAATTCACGTATTAAACCATTATTTTATTCCGTGTGTGTGTGTGTGTGTGTACGGTGTGTGAGTGTGTGTGTGTACGGTATGTGAGTGTGTGTGTGTGTGTACGGTATGTGAGTGTGTGTGTGTGTACGGTATGTGAGTGTGTGTGTGTGTACGGTATGTGAGTGAGTGTGTGTGTGTGTACGGTATGTGAGTGAGTGTGTGTGTGTGTACGGTATGTGAGTGTGTGTACGGTATGTGAGTGTGTGTGTGTGAAGCCGGTATCACACTAGAGCCTTTTTTAGTCAACATTCGATAATCAAAAAAATTCTGGCAAAATTTCAAGAATATCTTACACTGGTATAGGAAACTAGACTGATGGTAGATGAACTAAGGTAACCGAAATACTTAAAATGTTGACCTCATAACCTGCCAGACCAGTGTTGAGGGAAAAAGTGCTCGTGTGATACCGGCTTGAGTATGTGTGTGCAAACATTATTGGGTTCATGGGTAACAATTTCAGGGTGTTACTAGATTTAAATTAAGCGTAAAAGTAAATGAAGCCGACCGTCCAAGTGTACTCAGTTTTCAGTAGTCGTGACCATACATAAATACATCCCTTTTGTACCGATTAACACACCGTCGCTTACGGTGTGTGTATGCATGTTGGAGAGATTTACATAGATACGAGAGAGAGAGAGAGAGAGAGAGAGAGAGAGAGAGAGAGAGAGAGAGAGAGAGAGAGAGAGAGAGAGAGAGAGAGAGAGAGAGAGAGAGAGAGCGAGAGAGAGAGAGAGAGAGAGAGAGAGAGAGAGAGAGAGAGTGTGAGAGAGAGAGAGAGAGAGAGAGTGAGAGTACTGTATTATTCGTCATAACAAACCTTTCAGTACCGGTGCCGTCCTTTTAACTGTTATCTGGCTACTAATAAATGTTTTTATGAAGTTTAAAAAGGGCCTCCAGGCTCCAGCTATTAACAAGCTTCGAACTGCCTCATGTAACCCATTTAGTACCGGTGCCTACCTTTTAGCTTTATTCTGGCTACTATTGGACGATTTTATTTAGCTTAAAAGACTAGCTATTATCAGACTTTTTAACTATCTCACTTAACCCTTTTTGCTACCGGTACCACAAATCCTTCTTAAACGGCACAAAATCGTCTAAATATAGCTAAAATAAAAAAATAAAAAAAATAAAAAAAATAAAACTTCGCTGGTTCAGGAGTTAATACTGTTGATAATGAAAGTACAGCTGGCCACAAAAATCCGTACGGTACCCAACTCTGATGTGTGTAGAAGTAACCACGATATGATTGACTACAAGAATAATTTACCCGTACTATAAAACCGCTAATTAATATAATGAATTACGGTACGTAACTATTGCATAATAAACTTCTTATAATTCAGCCGTACGATTATTCCTTCTATAGCCTACTTAAAATTTCGGAGTGTATCCAAATTCATGCGGCCAACTGTACATCGCTATAATTGCAGCCATCGATCTCTATAAACTGGGTGGTTCAATACTCCCATGATTTGAAGCCGCTGCAGACGACGCAGTACGCACCACACTCCTTTTCCCATTGAAAGTACATAGGGAGTAGAGTATAACTGTTTATCCTATAGGGAACTGGTCTCTAGGGAGCAGAAAGTTCGCTCTAATAAATTTGACACCGATAGGACACGCGTGAAAATTTAGGCTACTGCAAAAAAAATATATAAATATATAAATATATATATATATATATATATATATATATATATATATATATATATATATATATATATATATATATATATATATATATATATATATATATATATATATATATATATATATATATATATATATATATATATATATATAGGCTAGGCTACCGTATATATAAAAAAACAAAAAACGGTAAAAATAATACTAATAATAAATAAGTAAATAATACATCAAATATAGAAAATTTAAAGGTTGTAGACGATTCGACGAATATTATATTAATAACCAAGTGTTGGGCCTATGTCAATATACAATCCATATTAGGCATGCTTATGCCATAATACCGGTACTTCTTATCACACGTGTAATCCGACACATTGATAAGTGATTTCCTGCTTTGTGATACCACTATATACTAGCATTCATGAAGATCAGCATTTTGTTTTGTTGGTTTTTCAATATCTCCAGAAGTATTTATATAAGTAATTAAACTACATAATTGTAAGTGTATGTGTAATGTAAGTATACAATTGTATCTGCCGGAAGATGTCTTTGCATACAAACGAAAGTTTGCAGCTCCGAGTTTCATTTTCATAGCGAATACAAGCGGCTTTAATTGCAATGGCGACTTAATTGCAATAGTGTAGGCAAAGACTTTACCCTAGAAACAAGAACATCAACAAAGAAAGAACAAAAAAAAACTTCCCCGCCCACCACCACCCCAGCTGACCTCCACGTTATAAATAGCATTGACGAGGCTCTTCAGCGGAACACGCCAACATAGGGGATTTTTATAGTTTTCTTGCCCATTATCTCCTGTTCTTCTTCAGTTTTCTGTTCGCTCTTCTTTTCTTATCTCCCTCTCCCTCTCGCTCTCTCGCAGAAAACTATATAGGCTATTAACCCTAAAATTTCCGGTTTCAATTTGTCATTCATTTCAAGCTAGTCAGAGGATTACAGAACCCTATTAAGAATCTCACGGAATCAAAAGATCAGAAAGAATCTTACAGCAATTGTGTTCAACGTTTAGCCTATATCAATCCTTTCCTCCCTCCCCCTTTCCTCCCATTATTCACGACCAACCCGAGTTGTCTATAAGAAACATTATATACCGGTATATATAAGAGACAGAGAGAGAGAGAGAGAGAGAGAGAGAGAGAGAGAGAGAGAGAGAGAGAGAGAGAGAGAGAGAGAGAGAGCGAGAGAGAGAGCGAGAGCGAGAGCGAGAGCGAGAGCGAGAGAGAGAGCGAGAGAGCGAGAGAGAGAGACAGAGAGCGAGAGACAGAGCGAGAGAGAAGCCTGCCCTATAGTATTGTAATGATATGGTGTGGGGACTTGAATGCATGCAGTAACTTAAGTGCAGGATGCTGGGAATATGAGTATGCCGTTTTTTAAATGGGCGAGCTCACAGAGGCGGGTCTTGAGATCCAGTCATGTGATAAAAGTTAATATAAATATGGCACAGATACATGTTAACCTAACTAGCCCTATCGGGGCTAGTATAAAACAAATACATCTTCACAGCAACAACTTGTTAACTTCATTCAAAAGCTTACATTGCTCGATGACTTCATCCAAGATCAACAGCAGAATTAATGACATTGTTAGGTCCTTGCAAGATTGTTGGAATGTCAGCTATTGTAATTTGTCCATATCTAGCCATCAATGATTAGGCCTATACTTAATTTCTTTAAACTTAACGGAAACTTGACTCCCTTAGCAGCCGGTTCATTTGTCGATAACTAGGCCTAAAGGAAAAATATGAAACTACTCTGCCTAGGCCTATGCATAGGCCTAATTGTATTGCCAAATTTTAGTAATCAAAAACAAATATGGCTATAAAAACGGTGTAGCCTAATACCTGAGTAATTAAGATGGGAAAAGGGCAATTTCTCGCTAGTTTATGCAATAACAAATAGATTAGGCTAAGGCTATAATCAATGGAATCATACAAAAACTTGCGAACGTGCTGCGTGTTGGCGTCCCCATTTCAACAATCCGGTGTTAGGCTAATAGAAGTTTCTGTTATTCTAATTCGACTTATTTTAATGTGACATTTACGAATATACATTTAGTATTTTGTAAATGCATATTCAAGCAAGTAACATTCATCGGTAACATAATGAAAATCAATGAAAAGTTTATCAACTCGTTACTCTCGATTGTCGAAATAGGTTGCGGAATCGTACGTTAAGACAGACAAAAGCTTTACTGAACTTATTGACATCAGCATATCGTTTCCTGTAGCCTATGTACAGTACAATTGACGCCCGTTAATTAAATGTATTACCAATATTAAGCCTATATATTTTCAAAGCAATCTCGGGCTGAACTGATTCTTTACCCGTATAGGCTAGGCTAGGCCTAGGCCTACTTCGGAGGTTCGAAGATTTAAAATGTATCACAATTTATGACCGCGACTGTACGCTAATAGGCTAGACCTCATTCATATTTCACGAAAAACACCACAGAAGATAAAAATGAGACAATGGATAAGACACCAATAGGCCTATACCTGGTTCCAATATGGCGCCGATTAAAACAAAACAATACAACCTGCTACCCTATAGAAGGCTTTGTGACCACCTGGCTGGCTAAGCAACCCACCACACCCTATTACAGCCCCTCTAAAAATAACCAAAATCCTACCACAAAAAGTATATTCCACCATCCAATATAAAGTACGATTGTCGTTCACACCTTAAACTACATTAACCGTGCACTGGCGAGGCATGACAGGCGGGGTTAGGCTGGAAAATGCTAAATTAATCCAAGATGGCTTCCCCTGTGGCGCCTTTCACTTTCCAATGTCGCTGCCATTTTAAAGAAGGGGGGATTATTTGTTTTTAAATCAGCAATCCCTATACACTAAAAGTTTAAGTCACTGCTCTTGTTTAGTATCCAGGGACAAAATCTTATAATGCTACGGTAAATAGGTACAAAGCAAACTGACAGTACCTTCACAGGCGTTTGAAGTAGCGTCCTCTCTCTATGAAGGTACGGGAGTGACTGGCAGTGACAGGGTTTCCAACTTCCCACATTAAACTCACCAAATATCGCTAGAGTATCGCTATATACTAACAAAAACAGGAAAATATAGTTTGTAAATAGAAAATGTCCTTAATACCGCTTACAAATTGCTTAAATCTTCCGAATATACCTTGAATTAAAATGGGTAGATGTCAACCATTGTTGCTACACCGAGGAATTATACATCTAAATCTAGCAGTAAAGTAGCTGAGTTGGCAACATTGAATACTCGGTGGTGGCGCTTTACTGAACCTTCTATAGAGACACTTCAACATTTGTATTTCTATAAGCGCCATGGTCCATCCCTGCGCTGCACTTTTAACTTATTATTAGCCTTTCAGATACATATCGACGCCCCTTGTGGCACCCCTAATTAAATTGAACAACAGGTTACACGCATGGGAAAGTAAAAACGATGTCCAGATCATGGAATAGTAAACGACGAATGAAAAGAAAATGCATGCAAAATGGCGGCTTCTCTTTCTGTTAGTCTGGAGCAGGCCATGGAAAGGGAACCGTGGGGGGTATAGTGTATAAGCGATTCACACGATACATTTCCTGGCATCCCTTGGTCTGGGAGTATCTAAATTCAAGTTTTATGAGATTTCAACCAACTACATTGATCCATCTTCATTTTAGTGGTAGCCGATACCGATAAAACCAATCATAAAAATTAAAACAAAAATACTCTGCAACTGATATCGGGGTCAAGTTGCCGGTAAACTTGCTGGACGTGTGACTCTGCCTGCGGCCAAGCCACTCCTTCAGCCTTCAAACTCCTACCAGTATCACATCAGCACTTTCATTCATTATTGTTTTATCGCCAACACTGGTCTGGGAGCTTATAAGTTAAGATATTGCCAGATAAGCTAAACCTAATAAGCTTTACCTTAGCCTACCTGTTCCAAAACTCCTAAACATTAACCTCTAGCCTACAACTCACAAACATCTTGAGTAATCGAGCTAATATTTCTACCATTTGGGAAGTGTCAGGCAGGGAATAAATAGGTGCTTACATTCAAAACCCATTTGCTCTAGTCCGGTTTCAGTTACAGAGGTTTGGTTTCACGATGTCTGTCCTACCTAATTGGAACAGGATATAATATAGTATCATATATATCCATTAAGTATTGAGGATTGACCACTTGCGAGTTTCAAACTATAAGGAAGTTGGAACTGTAAACATCTATATTTAGCAGAATTGCCAGCTATCGGGTGGATGGAACTCATTAACCTTGGTCGGCAACCCATCTAGGGTAGACAACATTATACAAATCTGGGTGGATGGGACTCATTAGCCTTGGTCGGCAACCTGTCTAGGGAAGTAAACCTTATACAAATCTGACTGCTTACCTAAGGGTGAAGCAGGCTAGTGGATGGACTATAATAGCCGCACCACTGTAAACAAAAAATGGTGCTAAAAAGATACATAGAAGGCTTCGGAGTAGGACGGGCTAAGTTGAGTGGTCAATCCTGTAAGTCCTTCAGTAAACTGGCATGGGTTGTCCTCATAGGGTATGGGTCCGCTTGGGGGCATCCTCATTTACTAATAACGAACCAAATAGTAGCATCGAAAAAGTCCCTAATTTCAAGAAAGCAAACTTCCATAAACTTAGAGCTATGTTTAAAGAAACTGACTGGAGCTTTTTAATTCACAATAACGACATAAATACATCTTGGAAGTTATTCGAAGCCACTTACCTAAAAGCAGTGCAAGACTGCATACCATCGAAAACTCGGCGTCCAGGCCATAATAATAAGCCCAAATGGTGGAATACAGATATTTCAAACTGCCTGCTTGCTAAATAAATTGCTAATGATAGATTAAAATCCTCACAAAATGACGAAGAACGGCTGAAATTTGTAGAGCTACGACGCAAAGCCAAAAAGTTAATTAAGCAAAGTAAAAAGACCTTAGAGTTACATATTGTGAATCAAAGTAAAACAAACCCGAAAGAATTCTATAGTTATATCAGAAAGAAAAAAGTCGTTACTTCAACTGTTGGACCGTTAGTCGATGAAATGGAGGAATACCCAAAAGAGGAGGAAAAAATGAGTAATGCCCTCAATACCTTCTTTGCATCAGTTTTTACAACAGAAGACCTCAGTGATATCCCTACACCATCGCCGATTCAGATTGATAATTCAGATGTTCTAAGCAATATCACCGTTACAGAGAGAGAAGTATTGAATTGTTTAGATAAACTCAAGGTAAATAAAACGCCTGGACCTGATACAATCTCGCCTAGAGTTCTAAAGGAAGCTAAGGATGAACTCTCTAAACCACTGACATTACTATTCAATAAATCCTTGCAGTCTGGAACTATGCCCGATCAGTGGAAGCTAGCCAACGTAACACCGATATTCAAAAAAGGCAGCAAATCCCTACCCAGTAACTATCGTCCAATTAGCTTAACCTCAGTTGTATGTAAAATGCTAGAAACGGTCATACGAGACAGACTCGTAAATCACTTAGAGGAAAATAACATACTTAAAGATACTCAACACGGCTTTCGTAAAAAACGTTCCTGTTTAACAAACCTCTTAGACTTCTTCCACGATATCCTCAACCTCTACGATGAGAGTAAAGCTGTAGATATTATATACCTTGATTTTCAAAAGGCCTTTGACAAAGTTCCCCACAAACGTTTACTGCTAAAACTAAAAGTGCATGGAATACAAGACGGTGTGTTGAAAAGGATAGAAAATTGGCTCAGCGACAGAAAGCAAAGAGTAGTCATAAACGGTAAGGCATCAAAATGGACCAATGTAAGTAGCGGGGTACCCCAGGGATCGGTACTAGGACCAATTCTCTTTCTAATTTACATCAACGACATAGATGAGGGTCTCACCTGTACAATCTCAAAATTTGCTGACGATACAAAAATTGCAAATAGCGTACTCTCAAAAGAACAAGTTGACGATATGCAACACAATCTAGATAAATTGTCACATTGGGCCCAAATTTGGCAAATGAGTTTCAATGCGGATAAATGTAAAGTACTACATATCGGATACCTAAATGAGAAAGCAAACTATTCGATGAATGGCACTCAGCTTAAGAATGTAAACAGAGAAACCGATCTGGGAGTAACAATATCGAGTAACCTAAAACCGAGTCAACAATGTTCAGAAGTTGTTAAGAAGGCAAACAAAATAATTGGCTTTATAGGCAGGTCATTTGAGCATAAATCCAAAGAAGTTATCCTAACCCTTTACAATTCCTTAGTCCGCCCTCTTCTGGAATACTGCGTTCAATCCTGGTGCCCTTATTACCAAAAAGATATAAACAAGCTAGAACGAGTTCAACGTAGAGTTACCAAAATGATACCTAGCCTAAAGAACAAACCATACGAAGAGCGTCTTAGAGAATTAAATCTATTTCCTTTAACCCAGCGCAGATTAAGAGGTGACTTAATTCAAGTGTTCAAAATCATCAAAGGCATCGACAATATGAACTGTAGTAAGTATTCACTATCGACCAATCTAATTACACGCGGGGAAACGGTTGCAAAATTATTGGTAAATCTTTTAACTCACACGAATCTAAGAATTTCTTCTTCAATCGAGTTGTCAACTTGTGGAATGGGCTTCCCCGAAACGTTATAGACTGCATCACACCGTTGATTCATTTAAACTCCGCCTAGACAAATATCTCGCATCAAACCCGCGACTGACTGCGTTTGTAAATGAATAACTTTATTTTATCCCCCCCTCAGTTACTAACCCATCTGTCCCCTACTAACTTCCTAATCCTGCCACGGACATTAGTTCCAGGGCAGTAATTTCCTTTCCAATGTTCCCTTACCCACTCTAAACCACTGTTTGGACACTTGATCCTCAGTGTTTTGGAGGACAAGCAACCTAGAAGGGTCACTAGACCTGTTGTTGCTTGATTACCTTTGTACTCCTTTGTACTCCTTTGTATAAAGGGGAGTAAGGCGTCCGGCAATAGATAGATAGATAGACCAGCTAAAATACGGTTGTCATTCCTTTATAAATACATCAAATATAATTCAACTTACTTTCTATCCATCAGTAACTTACATTACTTTTGCATTTCTATTTAACCCCTTCAGCATGATGACGCCTTCTTGCCTTTGATTCTGGCTACTATTATACGATTTTATGTAGTTTAAGAAGGATCCATGTTATTCAGAGAGTTTATTGAGATCGTAATGACCCCTTGAGTCTTAGAGGTAGATTATAAGCTAAAAAATCGTCTAATGGTAACCAGAATACGATGAAAACTACGCCATCGTTCTGAAGGGGTTAATATCGATGTTTACGGCTCCAACTTCCTTATGGCCTGAAATTCGCAATTGGTCAAAACAACTACTAAAGGACTCTACTTACCATCAGCTGAAAACAAACAAACAATAGAAACTCATGCATTATAGGTAGTCTAAAAATATTGACCACACTAACTTCTAAACTCATAAACGGCTCATAATCGAATTAATATATGTGGCATTTAGAAAGGGTCAGCCAGGAATAAGTGTGGACATTCACGTTCCATTTGCCCTAGCCCCATTTGAGTTACAGGGGTTAGAGGTCACGATTGTTGGCCTACTTTTAATGAATGGATTATATAACGCCGATTAACACACACACACACACACATTGTTTAGACGGCACTGCATTTTTTATTTTATTTTTTTAGCGTCACGGATTTATTCCTGACAAGTTTCAAGTTCGCGGGATCCTTGGCTCACGGGTATTATAGTCTATTCGCTGTAAGTAGGCGAGAAACCATGACCTCTAACCTCTGTAACTCAATAAACGACTACAGTAATCAAGCTAATACTTGTAGGCTACTATTTGGGAAGAGTCAGTCAAGGAATAGATGTGGAAATTTACAGCCAATTTGTTCTAGCCCTTTTTGAGTTACAGGGGAGAGAGGTCATGATTTCTCGCCTACTTACAGCGAATATACTATACTGTAGTCACGCAAGTAGTCACGCTATACACTCATTTGGACAATGTAACGTGTTGCTTTAATTTGAAACCTCGTGGCTGCAACGTTGTATATTGTCTGGTTACTTGTATGCTGTGTCCTTATATCTCTCTCTCTCTCTCGCTCTCTCTCTCTCTCTCTCTATATATATATATATATATATATATATATATATATATATATATATATATATATATATATATATATATATTATAGAGAGAGAGGAAGAAGGAGAAAGAGGGGGAGATATATAAATAGCATCACATCTCATTATCCATCTCCTTTTTATCTATCTATCTATCTATTTATCTATCCATCCATCTATCTATCTATCTATCTATATATATATATATATATATATATATATCTCTCTATCTATCTATATATCCATCCATCTATCTACCTATCTATCTATATCTATCCATCCATCCATCCATATATCTATCTATCTATCTATCTATATATCTATCTATCTACCTATCCATCTATCTATCTCGTGAAGAAGACTCGGCCGTGAAGCTTGGGGTCCCACCAGAAGGCGTGAGAGAGTCTAGGCTCCGGGGTGTCATAATAATTTAGTAATTATACAGTAAAAGCGAAATTCACACCACAGATTTTGCCGGCAATTTTTTACGGGCAAGCTTTAAGGGGGGTCACCTGCTTTTTTTCTCTCTTTCTCTCGTTCTCTGGCTTGTATTCATTCGGCCCCATTCAGCCAGCTGATTTAAGACGTTTATCCCCATCCAGGTGTCGATATCTTCCTTGCGAGCGACAGCGAGCCAGCTTTGTATGGAGAAATCTGGCTTCGCCGGAGACATTTTTCTATCGAAAAATGTACAAATTTAGCTTGCTTTCAAAACAAATATATATATATATGATGGCTCGCTACCGCTCGCCAGGGAAATATTGACACCTGGATGGGGTAAACGTCTTAAAACAGTAGGCTGAATGGGGCCGAATGGATACAAGCCAAAGAGAGAGGGAGAGAAAGAGAAAACAATCGCGGTGAGCTCCCTTAAGGGGAAGCTTTTATGTGATTTCAAGAGACTGAAATAACATATAACTGTAATTCTAAAGCTGCCAGATCACAAAGGCCGGATTTTTTTTTTTTTTTTTCTTAGTTTGCTCCCTACACCTCCATTAAGCTTAAATAATTCACACCCAAGACCCCCCTTCAAAATACATTTGTGCATTTTTCGGTAGAAAAGTGTCTCTGCCGAAGTCCGGTTTCAAATAAATTACAGGCTCGCTATCGCTCGCCAGGAAAAAACACCTGAATGGCACGAAAGGTCTTAAAATTGGCAATGGAATGGGGCGAAAAGTGTTAAAATTTCAAAACTAATGGGACTAAACACGAGGGAAAAGGGGGTCCGAAAAAAAAATGTTTATTCTGGCTACCATTAGACGATTTTATACAGTTTAGGAAGGACCTGTGGGCATTAACCCATTCAATACCAGTGACGTCCTTTTCATACTATTCTGGCAACTATCAGACGATTTTAATCAGCTTAGGAAGGACCTCTAGTAATACTAAGGCTTCAGATTATCTCGACCAACCCTCGGGGAGGTTTTTAGTTTGGTACCTAGATATCCTTCAAGCTTAATATTACACCCCCTTTCAAGATAAATTTGTAAATTTTTCGGTAGAAAAATGTCCCGGCTGAAAGCCGGTTCCTTTTAAATTACAGGCTCGCTATCGCTCGCCAGGATAAAATCGACACCTAAATGGCACGAAAGGTCTTACAATTGACAGAAATGGGTTGAAAGTTCTTAAAATCGTCAAAATAATGGGGCAAATGTCTTAAAATTAGAAAAACAATGGGGCTAAACATGAGGGAGAAAGGAATCCATAAAAAAATCCCTCAAGTGGAAATCTCCCCTTAACCACCACTGATCCTTCCTAAGCTGCATAATATTGTCTAACATATAGCTAGAATAAAATATATCACACGTCGGTGGTATTCAGAGGGTTAAGGGGACATGGGCCGGTTTTCTGGACCACTTTCTCCCTCATGTTTAGCCCCATTAGTTAGTCGATTTTAAGACCTTTCTCCCCATTTCTTCGTCAATATATAGACCGTTCGTGCTATTTAGGTGTTGATTTTTTCCCTGCCGAACGATAGTGAGCCTGTAATGTTGGAAGAACAGGCCTTCGGCCGGGACATTTTTCTACCGAAAAATGTACAAATTAATCTAGAAGGGGGATCTAATGTTTTTTTTTATGGAGGTCTAGGGAGGAAACTAGAAAAATAATGAATACATGCAAAAATCGGCCAAAAAGTGAACCATCTCCCCTTAACAGGGTAGAGACTATCTCCATTAACTCGCTCACTTCCACACATCCCCTTCCTAATCTGAATAAAACCGTCTAATAATAGCCAGAAAACCGAAAAAGCAATGCGCGTCATCGTATTTTGAAAGGGTTAAGGGGGTAGTCCTCGCTTTTTATGAACCCCCCTTCTCCCTCATGTTTAGCATAATAGTTTTGAGGTTTTAAGACGTTCGTTCCGTTAGCTTGGCGATTTTGAGACCTTTCGCCTCATTTTTTGTTCAATATTAAGATTTTTCGTGCCCTTTATGTGTCGATTTTTCCTGGAGAGCGATAGCAAGCCTCTAATTTCAGAAGGAACCGGCCTTCGGCCGGAAATTTTTTCTACCGAAAATTTTACAAATTTATCTTAAAAGAGGGTGTAGGTGGTGTTTTTCTAAGCTTGATGGAGGTCTAGCGAGGAAACTAAAAAATAAATGAATACATAAATATATAGACCAAAAACCAAGCACTACCCCCTTAACCCCTTCCATACCGGACACACCTTTATTATATATTCCAGCTACCGTATATTTAGAACACTTTTTGTAATTTAAAAAGGATCTCTGGTAGTATAAAGGCTTAAGTGAGATAGTTCGAAGCCTTTTAATTGCTGGAGACCCTGTTTAAAATGAATATAATCGTCTAATAATAGCCAGAATAAAGTTAAAAGGACGGCACCGGTAGTGAACGTGTTAACCCGAAGGATATGAGTCCACTGAATTACCCAGCGTGACCCCCTAACTCTGGACTTTCCCATTGTTGTTGTTGCATATAGTTTGTCATATGGTCAGCTTTACTATTATTATTATTTCTACTACTATTACTTCTCTCTCTCTCTCTCTCTCTCTCTCTCTCTCTCTCTCTCTATCTATCTATCTATACATATATATATCACTCTCACTCTCTCTCTCTCTCTCTAGGTACTCAATGCATTAACCCTTTTAGTATACAATAACGCATTCTGCTGGCATCCTAGTATGACTACTAGTGAACTATTTTATTCAGCTTAGGAAGGTTCCTTAGGAATGAAAAGGGATAAAACTATCCCAACCCTCAAATTCCCATCGGTGTTCCTAAGCTGAATAACATCGAATATAAACACAATATGGAGCACTTTGTTGACAACGTTTCGTATATAACTTCATCAGGCCAATGAATAAAACCGTCTAATGGTAGCACAATACACTGAAGAATGACGTAATACAAACACCATATGAGGAGGAGCACTTTATTGACAATGTTTTGCGTATGGTTTCACAGCAGACCAATGGATAATATCGTCTAATGGTAGCGCAATAAAGTGACGTGATAGGCTACTACATAAATACAGCCTTTATATACCTTCTATGACGCACATCCGCGGCCCTGTATAGCCTAACCAACCCTTTGATTCCCATTAAAGGGGTAGTGGCTGTTTTGTTGGTCTATTCATTCATTTATACATTTATTTCTTAATTTCCATGCTAGACCTCCATCAAGTTTAGAAAAGCACCCCCAGGACCCCCCCCCCCCCCCTTCAAGGTAAATATGCCGGCCGAAGGGCGGTTCCTCTTAAAATTGACAACCAAATGGAGCGAAAGATGTTAAACTCGCCAAACTAATGGGCTTAATGTCTTAAAATCTCAAAACTAATATGCTAAACACGAGGGAGAAGGGGGTCCAGAAAAAGCGAGTACTACCCCCTTAAAGTATTCTTAAGCTGAATAAAATCGCCTAAACATGAACTGAAGAATGGCGATATAGGTTAAACTTCTTTATATGTTTATGAAGGAGACAAAGGGCATTGCTGGCCGCAACAAGTGTCCCCCCCCCCCCTCCCCCACAATACAGAACTTGAAGCAGCTTAAGGGGGATAAGTCGCTTTTTGTGGACCCCCTTCTCCCTCATGTTTAGCGTATTAGTTTGTGGTTTTAAGACGTTCGTTCCATTAGTTTGGCGATTTTGAGACCTTTTGCCTCCTTTCTTTGTCGTCAAAATTAAGATTTTTCGTGCCATTTAGATGTTAATATTTTCCTGGCGAGCGATAGCGAGCCTGTAATTTTAGAAGGAATCGGCCTTAGGCCACGACATTTTTCTACCGAAAAATGTACATATTTATCTTGAAAGGGGGTCTAGGGGGTGTTTTTTTAAAGCTTGATGGAGGTCTAATGAGGAAATCAAAATTAAATAAATAAATATATATATATGGACCCAAAACCAAGCACTAGGCTAAGGGAAAGCCTTGAATGACGCACATCCCGCCCCCGGCAGCCTTGGCCTAACCTTTATAGAATTCTACTTAAGGGGGTACTGCTTGGTTGTTTGGTCTATATATTTATTTATTTGTGTATTTTTTAGTGCTTGGTTTTTGGTCTATATATTGAGTGATTTATTTATTTTTTAGTTTCCTAGCTAGACCTCCATCAAGCTTAGAAAAACACCCCCTAGACCCCCTTTGAAGATAAATTTGTACATTTTTCAGTAGAAAAATTTTGCGGCCGAAGGCCGCTCGGATCTGGGGTTAATTTTACGAATACATATTTTATTTATCTCGGATCTGGCAACTATGGCGGTGGTGACGTCATTGGAGGCAGGGTGCATTATGATAATTCTGGTACAAGCCGAGTACAGTCTTTCCGGCCGTCAACCACAACGGCCGCGTTCCATTACTATGACATCTGTTTCGGCTATGGGGGAGACACCAGTTACAGTCAACCTGCCTTTTGTCTCCTGCATATACTATACATAGGAAACAAAAAACAATAAAATAAACACAAATACGGCCGTTAACCAAGCCACGTTACTGCAAAAAATCTATCTATCTATCTATCTATATGCTCAGGCCCAATCCCCATTTTGGGGGTAGCCGACTCAAGACAGAGCAAGAACAGGGAAAACACAAAAACAACATAAAACAAAAAATAAACACAGATAAAAAACACAAACTCACACACATCCAGGTCACCCAGGAGAAGACCCAGAGACCAGGGTTACCAAGGTCGCTCCAGCACTCCCCCGGCCCCTGTCCACCCGGAGAGGTTCCGATCTCGGCAGGCAGACATGCAGCGGAGCCAAAGCCACAAGCCCTCCCACCATACTTCCAGGCACACCCTTCATATTAATCGTCTCCCCGGGCCAGGCGCCTGATGGACTATTATCTAGTCCAACTTGCGCCCGACCCCTTACTCCAAATGACCACGTGTTCACTCAACTATTCACAAGCATTCTCCATTCACTCCTGTCCACCACCACTTCCCCTGCCTGATCTATAGTCATTCCTCTATCATCCAAAGCCTTTCTTACACAGTCTCTCCATCTCAATGGGGGTCTTCCTGCCCTTCTATCTCCCCTTGTACCTGACTCACATATTCTCTTTGTAAGCCTTTCATCTCCCATTCGTTCAACATGACCATACCAGCTCAGCACCCTTCTGTCCACTCTGGCTGACAAATGTTCCTGCTGCCCCACTCTCCTACGTATCTCTTCATTCCTCAATCTGTCTCTACGAGTAACTCCACACATACTCCTCAAGCAGCTCATCTCCATCACATCCAGCCCTCTTTTCTCCTTTTTCTTCAGAGCCCATATCTCAGCCCCATACATCACTGTTGGCACAACAATTCCTTGATACAGTGCACTTTTAACTTTCACTCCGAGATTTCTCGTCTTCCACATACTTCCCATTGCTCCGAAAACCTTCCTTCCTTCACACACTCTCTGTTTTACCTCCACTTCCATACCTCCACTCCTGCTTATCGTTCCTCCTAGATATTTAAAACACTCTACTTGTTCCAATATTTCCCCATCCAGCCTCACATCTAGATTCACCCTATGCTCTCCCCTATTACACACCATTACTTTACTTTTATTGACGTTCACCTTCAGTTTCCTCCTTCCTGCAAAAATGCTGAATAATAATAATAATAATTCATCGTGCTGAAGGGGTTAATTTACTTGTAGATTGAGTTTGTCCCTCTGGTGGCTATAGATCCTTTCTAAACTGCATACACCTGCATTGGGTGGGTAACTTGTCTAAAAATCGTTACACTAATGGGGTGAATCGTCTTATAAACTCGCCATAATAATGCATCTAAACCGGGATGATCCTTTAAAAAGCCAACTTCCGGCTTAGCTAGGGTTAATCCCCCCCCCCCCCCCCCCCCCCGGTTGTATCATGTACAAGGGGAGGTGTGGCAGAGTGGTCTTGCCACTGGACTGGTAATCCAATGGACCCGGGTTCGAATCCCAATATGTCAATGGGGAGATATTATTGGGATGGAATTTGTGCTGTACCTATCTGTGCTATCAGTGCATTACCACAGCACACCGAAATGCCAAACAAAATACCCTCATTGTTCCCTGATTAAATAGCATTGTATGAATATTCCCATATTCAAAAATATGCTACAGGGGGGCAATGCCTAGTGAGTTAATTGCTCAATAGGTGGCGTTCTGAGAGTGAGGGTCCGAGTCTGTGGGGTTGAGACTGTGAAGCACAGAGGCGAGGCAGTTTCAGAGATGGAGTTGCTTCGAGCCGTGAAGCTTCGCATGTCTCACTCCCTAGACTGGAGCAAGACCTCACGGGCCTCACCGTGTTCAGCGGTTGAGTGTAAAGGCTATCAGCCTATGCCCGAGAGGGAGTAGTTGGAATATAGAAGAAAAAAATAAACAGTATCAGCGCAACATTTAACGGGAGATGGTCTGTTTTTCTGGACCCCCTTCCCCCTCCTGTTTAGCCCCGTTAGTTTTCAGATTTTAAGATGTTCGCCCCATTAGTTTAGCGGTTTAAAGACCTTTCGCCCCATTTCCTTGTCCTTTCCTGCTATTTAGGTGTAGATATTTTTCCCTGGCGAACGATAGTGAGCCTGTCATTTTGGAATAACCGGACATTTTTCTACCAAAAATTGTACAAATTAATATAGAAGGGGGATCTAATGATTTTTTTTTTTTTTTTTGATGGAGGTCTAGGGAGGAAACTAAAAATATAAATATAATTAAATTAAAAATCAACTCCAAAAAATCGACCATCTCCCCTTAAGATATCATAAACGGATATATGCGTGTAAGATAACGATATACAGTAGACCACAATGATCTGTGTTTTTTTTTTTTTTTTTTCAGCTGACGGTAAATTTAATCCCTTAGCATCTGATTTCTCGATACGTAATGGGAAATATGAATCTACTAGGTCTATGCGCCGTTTCAACCCATTCAGTACCGGTGAAGTCCTTTTACCTGTATTCTGGCTACTATTAGACGATTTTAGTCAGTTTTTAAAGGACCTTCAGTAATTAACAGGCTTGGAACATTCTCACTATACCATATTTACTACCACAGATCCTTCTTAATCTGCACATAATCGTATAAATATAGCTAGGATAAAATATTTCATAAAGACATCGCCAGTACAGAAAGAGTTAAGGCTCAGATTAATATGCAGGATTCGAAACTGCATAATAAATCGTAGGCTTGTTCATAATTCTTTAACTGTCTTGATAGCGTAATAAATGCGCGGATTTTCGGTGTGGGTATCCTAGGTTCGGGTCCTTGGAGTGCCACATAGATTTGTTGATTTAATTAATTGAGTTTAGGATAATAATAAGTAGAAGTAAAGTTGGTTGGTGAAAACATATGAATTATAATCGTCAAACGAATGGGGCTAACGTCTTGATATTTCTAAACCATTGGGGCTAAACATGAGGGAGAAGGGGGTCCAGACACCTCCACCCCCTCAATGTAGCCTACGTTTTGCGTCTTCTGGCCTTGGCTGGCAAAATATTTCGTCACGCCGGAATAGAAGGAAATGACGTCACTGTGTTCAGGGGGGTAAAGATCCCCCCCCCCCCCCTTCCCGATCATGAACGCACAGTCGGCCACATAAGTGGCCACAAACATGTTCCTATATGTACACACCCTATTCAACATCTGACAGACATTAATACAGTGAGCCAAACTTAATGACAGCGGAGACACGATTTATTTGGCCAACCGTACAGTCACTTATAAAAATATGGGGACTCTTATAGGATATACTCGTGGTTTAACCCCTGCTGTACCGGCGATTAAACGATTTGATTCAGCTTGGGAAGGACGTCTACCAATTAAAAAGCTACAGACTATCTCAATTAATCCTTTATAGATAGATAGATAGATATATTAAGTTGACTTCTACCATATGTTTATTCTAACTCTATCTTTTTTTTTACTCAATCCCCTCACACATCATGTTGCCCGAGAACAGTGTTATGCGGGAATACAGGGGGTAGACCTAGCTAGCTAATGATAACATCAATAAACTGCATATTGTAAGTAGGAAGACAATTAAATTGATATCGAATAAGTACAGAACCCGTAATATTGGATAGAGATGAGGAAATGGGACGGTTGCTATCATGGTTGCTATGGCATTTACTTGATTAATTACTACTATAAGGTATGCCGAAACAACATATATATAAATAGGAGATATAGAAGATAATTAAGAAACAATAATACAGTATGTATATGGAAAGAGGAAGGAGGGTATGTGGAATTATGGCAATTCATTAACATTTCTGGGAAGAGAGTTGACCACTATCAGGCCGACTCCTTCAGTTTATTGGAGGTCTAGACACGCACAAACACTGCTCTTGGGCAACATGGAATAAATTATTATGTTACCTCCACCAACCGACTTTACTCCTAAACTCAATTAATGAAATCAACAAATACATGTGGCAGTCCAGCAGGGATTCGAACCTAGGATGCTCACACCGAAATTCAGTGCATTTATCCATTGCGCTACGAAGACAGGGGTATGTCACTAAGCACGTTTATTATATCTGTCTTGTGTGGTCTTATCTAAGCTTCATAGATAGGGCTTACGTATACATTTATAAACCTTGGTGTTATCTTGCTTCTTCCGGGCGTCCTATTAAGGGGAGATGGGCCATTTTTCTGGTCCCCTTTCTTCCTCATTAGTTTTGAGATTTTAAGACGTTTTCCCCATTAGTTTGTCGATTTTAAGACATTTCGCCCCCATTTCTTTGTCAATATTAAGACCTTTCGTGCCCTTTAGCTGTCGATTTTTTCCTGGCGAGCGATAGCGAGCCTGTAATTGTGGAGGAACCGGCCTGCGGCCATGACATTTTTCTACCGAAAAATGTACAAATTAATCTCGAAAGGGGGATCTAATGGATTTTTTTTTTAAAGTTTGATGGAGGTCTAGGGAGGAATCTACAAAAATATATGAATATAAAAATAAATAGACCCCAAAAAATAACCACTGTCCTCTTAACTTGCCAACGACAGTCGCCAAGTAGTTCTTTTCCTTCTTGCTGACTGACGGTAAATTGCCATTATCCCCGCCATTATTACCTTGTTATTACTCAACTATTATGATTGTATAGCTAAATATGATAACAATATCCTGTTCCAAAAAAGTAGGCCAAAACTCTTGATCATTAACCAGTCACAAACAACTAGAGTAATCGAGCTAAATTATTTCTAGTTCTACCATTTGGGAAGGGTCAGACAGGGAACAGGTGTGAACATTTACAGAGCATTTGCTTCAGCCCTTCTTATTAGTTAACTGTCTGGATGGTGTAATGGTTAGAGCGTGTAAGTTCTGTAAGTTCCTAGATTCGAATCCTAGGAGAATCACAAGGTTTCATTAATTTCATTTGGGGGTTATTGATGTTAAGAATTATGTTAGAAATAATAGAAGTTAGGGTTCACGATTTCTGGCCTACCTATTTGGAACAGGGTATTGTTATTACAATGAATAGACAAACTACTTATTGGACAGTGACTGACAGTGACACCAAGGAGTATAGCTATGTATGGTGACACGCCCAGTCCCAGTCAGCAGTTCACAGCAGATTCCCAGTTAAATCCCAGCTAGTCAGTGTTGCCAATTTAGCGATTTTTCCGCTAGATCTAGAGGTATTTACTGCGATCTAAAGGCAATTTTTTACATCTAGCGACATGAATTCTAGTGATACTCTGTAGATTTGAGCCATTTTAGAGCGATATTATAGAGATTGGGCAATTATTCTAGCGATTTTATGCATGTATATACTATCTAGCGGACTTAATTGTAACCCAACGTATTATCGGTGATAATAATAATTATCCACGGGATACCACTGAACCACCAGTCAGTGTGAGCCAGCCAGTAGGGGGAGGAACAGCAGTGTCGCCGTAGTTCCGTCCTTCAGGGGCAGGAAATGTAAACAAACAACCTTTTAGTTGCCGTATGTCCATGTTCCTTCATTTATATACCATTACACACCCATACACCATACATACCGTCTCTTGGTACATGTGGTGTGAGCTATGACTGGGTGTTATGGTATTTCCCTTGTGGTGTACTTGTTTATCACGTGATAATGGTTCTACTTGCCACAGACTGAGGGACCTGCGGCCATATCAGCTGTAGCCTACAGTAACAGCGTAGGCCTATGCCTATGACGACACTATTATGATTGGATAGCAGTGGCCCTTTAAAAACATAGCAACAACAATGACAGACTAGATAAGAGCAATACAGTAGGCTACTGCTGTTACCTGTAGTGGAACTCTATGATAGCAGGGAATCCCTGCTATCCAGGGAAATACTGTAATTATCTTTGTCCTTGTCAAATTGTCATGTCATGATCATTGCCATGATGAAATGTTGAGATGGTTGTGTAGATTTTAAGTCCAGACATAGGCCTATTTTGTCTATGTTCTATTTAGGCCTAGGCTAGCTTAAATTCCTATTTTTTCAGTTTCATGAGCCTGTTTAGGCTAGGCCTAAGGGGGTATGGACGTTTCGTCACCAAAACTCCGACCCGTTTCGTCACCACTATGTTTAGTAGCCCAAAGTAGCTTGGTTCGAAACTAATAAGTCACTCTAATGTATATTCTCGCCCAAAAAGCCTTACGGTCAAATTGGATTTTAGGTCGTGTATGTGTTTTTTGTATTATAATCCTATTTCTCATCAGTTCCTTCATTGATTAGTGTGTTTTAACATAAGAAGGTAATTCTGCATAACTACTACTCCTGTTATTTTAGGTTTTATTTATTTTCTATGTATTTTAATGCATTGTAAGTGTGTATTTTATTGTTAGAAAGTGCGGAAAGCACTTTTTATTAGCATTTGCATTGTTAATTGTAATTATTCAGATACCCCAACAATCTAGGAGTTTACTCGATATAGTCAACTTTGAAAAGACATTAGCCTAACCTAACAACCTTACCTAACCTATCCTAGTATTATGGGTGGGGGCTGCCGCCCCCACACCCCCGCTGATTAGGTATTAAAACCATACAAAATTGATGGGATAAAGTCTATGGTGTTTACTCTGCAATCTTCAGCTTTGGCTGTCTATAACAGGAAAGTACCATTAAAAATGTACGGACTTCTTGTAGGTTAAGCTCCACTCTGATTGGCTACTAAACATCGGGGAGGAGCCTCCATGGAGGCTAGAATGTAAACAAAATGTCCTGGACTTGCTGTACAAAAATAACTCTGATAATGTTATATGGGAGTAAAAATCAAATTGACAAAATAAGAGAAGTAGCACTTATCCGCACATCAGTAAGGTCCCCTGAGTAAGGTAAGAGCAAAACAAAATAATTCCACGAAACAGGAATCCCGTAATCGAGGAGTAGTTGTTCTGCAGAATAGCCCATAAGAACATAAGCAAATGGGAGTCTGCAGAAAGCCGATTGGCCTAAGCAAGGCAGATCCCTGTCCCACACAACCCCAGTTCAATTACAAAACCCAATTATAGGCTCAACACTCTAATACCCTGAGGATCATCTTACCAAAACGGTTAGAGATTAACGCAGGATTATGGGGGTATGCAGAGTGCTGATTGGCCCAACCCGGCTGATCCCCCTTCTCGTCCATATGCTTATCCAATTTTATCTTAAAGCTCCCTACTGTTTTAGACCCCACTATAGCACTTGGTAGTCCATTCCACCCATCTACAACTCTGTTACCAAACCAATATTTGCCTATATCTTTTCTGAAACTAAATTTATCTAATTTGAAACCATTGGTACGAGTTCTTTCGCTATCACTGAGCTTTAGGACATTTGTCATGTCCCCTTTGTTAATCCCACTAACCCACTTGAACACCTCTATCATATCCCCTCTAACTCTGCGTCTCTCTAACGAATGTAAACCTAATTTCTTCAACCTTTCTTCATACGGAAGATTTCTAATATTATGGATCATTTTTGTCATTCTACGCTGTACTCTCTCCAATGAATCTATGTCCATTCTGTAATAAGGACACCAAAATTGGACAGCATAATCCATATGGGGTCTCGCTAATGACAAGTAAAGTTTTATGATAACATCAGCAGTTCTGTTACTCACACTCCTAGAGATGAACCCGAGAATCCTGTTTGCCTTATTACGAACGCTTATACACTGTTTTCTAGGCTTCAAATCATTGCTAACAAATACACCTAGATCTTTCTCACAGTCTGAATTTTCTAATTCTAAATTAGCTAGTTTATATTTAACATTTGTTTGCATCTTCCCTATCTTTAATACCTTGCATTTGTCAATGTTAAACTTCATCTGCCAATTTACTGACCATTCATGTAAGGTATCTAGATCCCTTTGGAGGCACTCTATATCGCTATCTGAATCAATTGATCTCCCCATTTTAGTATCATCTGCGAATTTACTTATCCTACTAGTTATACCTAAATCTAGGTCATTTATGTATATAAGAAACAACAGGGAACCTAATACCGATCCCTGGGGGACACCACTTTTGACTGCTCCCCACTCTGACTTGGTACCATTTAATAATAATATAATAATAATAATAATAATTCTTTATTCCAGACACATAAGATAGATACAGTATAAATACAGTACGACCTAATGGTCCATATCACATACACTTCTCGTCAGAGCACAGATAATAATTATACACAAAGATATATTAATAAAGACAATAAAATAAAAAATACAGTAGGCCTATTTACAGAATAGAGCACATATCACATTTTGTCACAATATAACACAGATAGGCTAACTAAGGCTATTGCTCAATGTTGGTTAACACCTATTGCACAGATCATTGCTCATAGTTCAATTTAGTTCATTTATGCTGACTCTCTGTTTCCTACCAATTAGCCATGACCTAATCCATCCCAACAACGATCCTCCTATTCCATGTGCCTCAACCTTTCTCATCAATCTCTCATGAGGGACTCTGTCGAAAGCTTTACTGAAATCGGTCAATATTTACGAGTCACACCACAGCTGGAATCTAATTTCTAAGGGTAGTTTTGGGATCCTATCATTCTATGCTTCATTGCTATATACTTTTTATCCACCGGATTTTTTTTTTTTTTAATCCTAACCTAAATGTATTTGGGGGCTATTAGGTTAGGTGGTTAGGTTTTTTGGTTAGGTTAATGCTAAAAAAAAAAAAACCCCCAAGAAAAAAAAAAAATTCCGGTGGATAAAAAGTATATAGCAATGAAGCATAGAATGATAGGAACCCAAAACTACCGTTAAAAATGAGATCCCAGCTGTGGTGTGACTCGTAAATATTGACCCTGATATCTAAATAAATAATATCATATGACTTGTCACTATCTACTGATTCATATACCTCTGAGAAAAAGCTAAGCAAATTAGTAAGGCAAGAACGTCCCTGAGTGAATCCATGCTGAGAAGAATTTATTAAGTTAAATTTGTCTAAGTGGCCTCTAATTTTCCTAGCAATAATAAACTCTAGCAACTTTCCTATGATTGATGTGAGACTAATGGGACGGTAATTGGATGCTATCGATATATCACCTTTTTTGAAGATCGGAACTACATTTGCAAGCTTCCAAGCTTCTGGAACTAAACCTGTTTCTAAAGACTTGTTAAATAAAAATGCTAATGGGCTACTTAACTCATCTCTGCATTCTTTTAATACTCTAGCATATACCTCGTCAGGACCAGGCGATTTTTGAGGTTTCAGTCTGTCAATTTCCTTAAGCACATCATTTCTACTTATACTAACTGTACTAACATATTTTCTATACTATCACTATATACCATATTGACTTCTGGAATCTGTGCTAAATTTTCATTAGTGAAAACGGAAAGAAACTGACTATTTAATGTACTGCACATTTCTAAATAATTTTCTGTTATTTCTCCTATTGAAGTTTTTAGGGGGCCTATTACATCTCTAACTTTAGATTTATATAGTTGGTAAGAAGCTTTAGGGTAATTTTTTGAGTCACTGGCTATCCTTATTTCATAATTTCTTTTTTGTTTTAAGGTGTTTTATCTTCTGGAAATTAATATTTAGCCTACCCATTATTTTGCAATATTAAAACATGCCCCCTAAAACCATATTTTGTCATTACCCTAACCTAACCACCTAACCTAACCTGGGGGCTGCCGCCCCCAGACCCCCACAGGGTTAGTATTGATATAGAATATGACAAAATACTAAAACTACGGTAAAAAAATGAAAAATATTAGTTCTCAGCTGTCCTGATCCAAGAGGGCTGCCATCACCCTTATTTAACCCACAAAGTCTAAGGAAAAACAATTTAATATGCAGCGGTAAAGACATATATTGTGGTGACTAATACTCTAATACAAAGCTATAGTATACATTTAGAACATTATATCCCATACGTGACCTAAAATCCAGTTTGTCCAGCCTTATTATTAGCTTGGTTCGTAACTAATGAATCACTTCAATGTATATTCTAGCCCAGGATGTCAAAGAGAGTGGAATGTAGCGAAATATATCGTTCCATTTCGCTTCGTGTCACTCCATTCCGAAATGGAACGAATGAGAGTCTCGTCTCACAATTTGTGAGTTTTTCAAAATGTATATGTTAGGCTATGTTATATTATATTATATTAGGGTTAGGTTAGGTTAGGTTAATCTATTCTAATATAATATTTGTACATTTTGGGCAGTCCCCTGACCAGTTCTTAATAGGTTACTTGAGGATATTTTAACGGGACCATAGGTTAATTTTGGTTTAAGTTACCGACCAACCAGTAACGGGGCCCCATCGATGATTATTAGTGTATTATCACTTTCATGAACGATACTTTGTTGGTGTATATGTACTTACCGTCGCAAATTAGTTATAAGTGCAATACGAGAAACTGTAAAAAATACCTCCCTGTCGATGGCCGCGGCGCAATAGTACACAATGGCCGTCGTTCGGGAGCTCTTACCCTCAATCTTTCAGTCGAACGTCACTACACCTAGCGGTCTTTTTAGGAATCATGAACCATAGCATGAACCAATCACAATGCTTCCCGTCTCTCCTGGAACCAATCACAGCCTTCCATCAAATTATCAACCAATTACAGTCTTTCAGTCGTCACGTCACGCCCCTCGCCGGCCCGGGCGGGCTCAGTTTGAAGATGGAGCCCTAACATGGAGGTCGTGGTGGTATGTGCTACGAGTTTTTCACGTAATTTGTTGTACTTTGGTATTTTTATTTACCGGATCAGTCTGAAGATGGTTTTTTATTTGATATACAGTGTTGTTTAATACCAAGGACTGTCGCATTTTACTATTTTCCCATTATCCATCAATCTTAAGACACGGCCCCCGATAGTGAAGATCAGGGAAATTGCTGGGTAAAAGCCATAAATAATGGGGTAATATTGGAAGAACTCTGAAAATACAATATTTAAAAGTAACAAAACCTGAAAATGGAAAAACCTGAGCCAAGTTTTGACCAAACTTGGCTCGGATTTTTCAATTTTTCAGAGTAAAAAATTACAGTAACCTCATTTCGAAAGTTGGCTCGGGTTTAAGGGATTTAGTGGGGGTGGCAGCCAACACCCATAATACTAAGTTAGGTTAGGCTAATGTTAACCCCATAATACTTGGTTAGGTTAATGACAAAACTTGGCTCGGATTTCATGAATTTAGCGGGGGTGTGGTTAGGTTAGGCTAACCTTAACCAGATTGTTACTGGCTTTATCCAAGTTGAAAAACAAAAAAACCCGAGCCAACTTTCGAAATGAGGTTACTGTAATTTTGGACTGAAAAATTGAAAAACCCGAGCCAAGTTTGGTCAAAACTTGGCTCAAGTTTTTCCATTTTCAGGTTTTGTTACTTTTAAATATTGTATTTACAGAGTTCTTCCAATATTACCCCTTTATTTACGCCTTTTACCCCGCAATTTCCCTGATCTTAATAGCCCTCCCCACTATTGCGGCCGTGTCTTAAGATTGATGGATAATGGGAAAATAGTAAAATGTGACGTCCTTGGTATTAAACAACACTGTATTTCAAATAAAAAATAAAAAACAACAAAAAATAACCTGAAAAACTCGTCACTGGTTGGTCTATCTATCTATCTATATGCTCAGGCCCAATCCCCATTTTGGGGGTAGCCGACTCAAGACAGAGCAAGAACAGGGAAAACACAAAAACAACATAAAACAAAAAATAAACACAGATAAAAAACACAAACTCTCACACATCCAGGTCACCCAGGAGAAGACCCAGAGACCAGGGTTACCAAGGTCGCTCCAGCACTCCCCCGGCCCCTGACCACCCGGAGAGGTTCCGATCTCGGCAGGAGACATGCAGCGGAGCCAAAGCCACAAGCCCTCCCAACACACTTCCAGGCACACCCTTCATATTAATCGTCTCCCCGGGCCAGGCGCCTGATGGACTATTATCTAGTCCAACTTGCGCCCGACCCCTTACACCAAATGACCACGTGTTCACTCAACTATTCACAAGCATTCTCCATTCACTCCTGTCACTGGTTGGTGATAAACATTTACCTTAATTTTTACCAAGTCAAGGTTCAATGGCCTTGAAATAGTAGTGGCTAATAATGGGGTAATTCTGCATAACTACAACTCCTGTTATTTTGTTTTATTTATGTATTTTAATGCTTTGTAAGTACCGGTATGTATTTAATTGTTAGAAAGTGTGGAAAGCACCTTTTATTAGCATTTGCATTGTTATTTGAAATAAAGATACCCAAACAATCTAAGAGTTTACTCGATTTAGTCAACTTTAAAAAGACATTAGCCTAACCTAACAACCTTACCTAACCTATCCTAGTATTATGGGTGGGGGCTGCCACCCCCACACCCCGCTAATTGTGTATTTAAAAAAAAAAAAAAAAACGGGATAAAGTCTATGGTGTTTACTCTGCAATCTTCAGCTTTGGCTGTCGATTATTGTGTTCCTTCCAACAACCAACCTAACAGGAAAGTACCAATAAAAATGTACTGACTTTTTGTAGGTGAAGCTCCACTCTGATTGGCTACTAAACATCAGGGAGGAGCCTCCAAGGAGGCTAGAATGTATACATAGTGTCCTGGACTGGCAGTACAAAAATAACTGATAATGTTATAGGGGAGTGAAAATCAAATTGACAAAATAAGAAAAGTAGGGAACGTAGGTACTAAGTTCTTCAAAAAAAGGCGTATACACAAGTACACCTGGCATAGACTTGTGAGGAGAGATTGTAGAGAGGGCATTGATGGATTATGTGCTGGTGACAAGGGATAGATTGTGTAGACTGCTGGATGTGAATGTGATGAGAGGTGAGGCGGAGGGCATGTCAGATCATTACCTGGTGGAGGGAAAGCTAAGAGTTAAGAGTTACAGGAGAATAAGAGACAAGCGTGAAGTAAGAGAGGTAATAAAAGTTAGTGAGTTAGAGAAGAGTGAAAAAGAGAGGGAGTACAAGGAAAGACTAAATGAAAAGTGGATGGAAGAGAGAGAAGTAGAGGTTGAATGGCAACAGTTTAAGGAAGGAGTGAAAGCAAGTGCAGAGGTAGTATGCGGCAAAAGGAAAGTAGGAGGCAGAGGTATCAGGAAGGGAAGCGAGTGGTGGAATGATACGGTGAGAAAGGCAGTTGAGGAGAAGAGACAGTGTTTTGAGAGGGTTGTTGTTGTTGTTTTTCCCCAAGCTGCCTGGCCGAACAGCCCCAAGGCCCCGAGCAAGGCCAAGGCTGTAACTGAGCACCCCCACAGAACCCTCCCTGCCGACCACAATAAAGCCTGGGTGACCGAAGCCACTCCATGGCGGGGAGGCGAGGAGGGTGCGGAAACGCCCGGGAAACCAAAGCCCCACCCAGGGCCCTGTGTCCCTCAGCAATTATGAAGAGAAAGTTGAGGGGCAAAGGAAAGATGTGACGCTTTGGCTTCCAATCTTGGTAGATTAGGAGGTCAATCCACGCAAGAGACGCCGTCACTTGAGATCTAGAAAATATATAAGTAAAAGGAACAGTCAGAGTAAGCTATGGGTATGGCAGAGATCGCTCAGTTCTCACTCTGATAGACCAGCCCATCACCACATGAGAGGGTTTTACAGGATGGTAGTGTTGAGGTATGGGAGAGGTACAAGGAGAGCGGCAAAACGGAAAATTAGAGAAGCAAAAAAAGATGCAAACGAAAGGTGGGGCCAAAGGCTGAGTGAGAATTTTGAAGAACGAAAGAAGATGTTCTGGAAGGAGGACAAAAGAGGGAAGAGTCAGTGAAAGATGAAAATGGAGAATTACTAGTGGAACCAGTTGAAGTGAGGAAAAGATATGCCGAGTATTTTGAATCTTTGTTAAATACAAGAGATGGAAGAGAAGCAGAGGTGGATGGAGATAGGTTACCCAGGTGGCAGGGAATGAATGAAAGGATTGAGGAAAATGAGGTGAAAGAAGCAGTGAAACAAATGAGAGCGGGAAAAGCAGAAGGTTTGGATGGTATTGCTGTGGAGTGTATAAAGAAGGGTGGAGATGTGATAATAGATTGGTTGGTGAGACTTTTCAATGTGTGCTTTGTTGTGTCAATGGTACCAATAGACTGGAAGAGTGCATGTATTGTGCCGTTGTACAAGGGGAAGGGAGATCGGCAGGAGTGTTCAAGTTATAGAGGTATTAGTTTATTGTCAGTGGTTGGAAAGCTGTATGGCAGGGTGTTGATAGAGAGGATAATAAAGTGTACGGAAGTTGCAATAGGAGAAGAACAGTGCGGTTTTAGGAGGGGAAGAGGGTGCGTGGATCAGATGTTTGCAGTAAGACAGTTATGCGAGAAGTATTTAGAGAAGCATAAGGAGATATTTTGGGCTTTTATGGACTTGGAAATGCGTATGATCGTGTGGACCGTGAAGCAATGTGGAAGGTGTTAAGGATTTATGAAATAGGAGGAAATTTGTTAGAAGCAGTTAAGAGTTTTTATGAAGGGAGCAGAGCATGTGTGAGAGTAGGAAATGGTGAGTTGAGTGAATGGTTTGAGGTAAAGGTAGGTTTGCGACAGGGTTGTGTAATGTCACCATGCTGTTTAATATGTTTATGGATGGTGTGGTGAGGGAGGTGAAAAGGAGGACTATGGGAAGAGGATTGGGTTTAGTAGGAAAGAATGGTAGAGATTGGGAGTTGAATCAGTTGCTGTTCGCTGATGACAGCATTGGTGGCAGATTCTGATGAGAAACTGCAGCGGGTAGTCAAAGAGTTTGGTGTTGTTTGTGGAAGGAGGAAACTGAAGGTGAACGTCAATAAAAGTAAAGTAATGGTGTGTAATAGGGTGAATCTAGATGTGAGGCTGGATGGGGAAATATTGGAACAAGTAGAGTGTTTTAAATATCTAGGAGGAACGATAAGCAGGAGTGGAGGTAAAACAGAGTGTGTGAAGGAAGGAAGGTTTTCGGAGCAATGGGAAGTATGTGGAAGACGAGAAATCTCAGAGTGAAAGTTAAAAGTGCACTGTATCAAGGAATTGTTGTGCCAACAGTGATGTATGGGGCTGAAACATGGGCTCTGAAGAAAAAGGAGAAAAGAGGGCTGGATGTGATGGAGATGAGCTGCTTGAGGAGTATGTGTGGAGTTACTCGTAGAGACAGATTGAGGAATGAAGAGATACGTAGGAGAGTGGGGCAGCAGGAACATTTGTCAGCCAGAGTGGACAGAAGGGTGCTGAGCTGGTATGGTCATGTTGAATGAATGGGAGATGAAAGGCTTACAAAGAGAATATGTGAGTCAGGTACAAGGGGAGATAGAAGGGCAGGAAGACCCCCATTGAGATGGAGAGACTGTGTAAGAAAGGCTTTGGATGATAGAGGAATGACTATAGATCAGGCAGGGGAAGTGGTGGTGGACAGGAGTGAATGGAGAATGCTTGTGAATAGTTGAGTGAACACATGGTCATTTGGAGTAAGGGGTCGGGCGCAAGTTCGACTAGATAATAGTCCATCAGGCGCCTGGCCCGGGGGGACGATTAATATGAAGGGTGTGGTGGGAGGGCTTGTGGCTTTGGCTCCGCTGCATGTCTGCCTGCCGAGATCGGAACCTCTCCGGGTGGTCAGGGGCCGGGGGAGTGCTGGAGCGACCTTGGTAACCCTGGTCTCTGGGTCTTCTCCTGGGTGACCTGGATGTGTGTGAGTTTGTGTTTTTTATGTGTTTATTTTTTGTTTTATGTTGTTTTTGTGTTTTCCCTGTTCTTGCTCTGTCTTGAGTCGGCTACCCCCAAAATGGGGATTGGGCCTGAGCATATAGATAGATAGATAGAATAGAATAGGGAAAAAATGTTATTTTAATACCACAAATTTTCCGAGTGTTTTTTTATAAAAGAAATTGTTCATTTGCATCAATATATAGTGTTTGTAATAAATTTGAAATCTCGGGAAAACCTATTTTCCCCATTAGGCCTATTGATCGATGTTGAGACACGCCCCCGATAGTGATTTGAAAAGACATTAGCCTAACCTAACAACTTTACCTAACCTAACCTAGTATTATGGGTGGGGGCTGCTGCCCCCACACCCCCGCTGGTTGAGTACTAATCCCTTGGTAAAAAAAAAAAAAAATTGGCTGTCAATTATACGAAGGTGAAAGAAAGTCGATGAAGTGTACGGTGTTTACTCTGCAATCTTCAGCTTTGATTGTACATTGATAACGGGAAAGTACCGTATTGACAACCTTGTTACGAAACTTAAATTTTAGTACCATACTTTTATATTAGGGTTTTCCGAGTGTTTAACACATTTTCATATGATCTTTAGAGCTATTGATAACTGGAAGTACCTTATTGACAACCTTGTTACGAAAAAGACATTTTAGTACCATACTTTTTTATTAAGTTTTGCCGAGGGTTAAAACAAATGTTCTTATGATCTTTAGAGCATATACTGTAGATTCAATATTTATCTTCAAATATATCAAAAAAAATTGTGGTATTAAAATAACATTGAACCAAAAGTAGCCCTTATCCGCACATCACTAAGGTCCCCTGAGTAATGTAAGAGCAAAACAAAATAATGGAAATGTTTTATTTACCACAAATTTTCGGAGTGTTTTTTTATAAAAGAAATTTTTCATTTGCATCAATATATAGTGTTTGTAATTAATTAGAAATCTCGGGAAAACCTATTTTCCCCATTAGGCCTATTGATCGATGTTGAGACACGCCCCCGATAGTGATTTGAAAAGACATTAGCCTAACCTAACTACCTTACCTAACCTAGCCTAATATTATGGGTGGGGGCTGCTGCTCCCACACCCCCGCTGGTTGAGTACTAATCCCTTAGTAAAAAAATAAAAAATAAATTGGCTGTCGATTATACCGGTACGAAGGTGAAAGAAAGTCGATGAAGTCTATAGTGTTTACTCTGCAATCTTCAGCTTTGATTGTACATTGATAACGGGAAAGTACCGTATTGACAACCTTGTTACGAAAATTAAATTTTAGTACCATACTTTTATATTAGGTTTTTCCGAGGGTTTAACACATTTTCATATAATCTTTAGAGCTATCGATAACTGGAAGTACCGTATTGACAACCTTGTTATGATTTTGTTTTGTTTAGTACAGTACCATACTTTTTTTATTAAGTTTTGCCGAGGGTTAAAACAAATTTTCTTATGATCTTTAGAGCATATAGATTCAATATTTATCTTCAAATATATCAACAAAGTTTGTGGTATTAAAATAACATTAAACAAAAATAATTCCATGAGACAGGAATCCCGTAATCGAGGAGTACTGTACTGTAGTTGTTCTGCAGAATAATAATAATAATAATAATAATAATAATAATAATAGTTCTTAAAGCTAGCGCATGCTAAGCTAGCTAAGGATAGCTCAATAAGGCCGATTAGGCGTATTTCCATTGGGGTCCTGTACTACTACCCCATCCCTTTGCTCATGAGGGATGGTAACGACTCAGTGCTTGTGAAAAATCTTTAATGCGCTGAGCGTGGGCGCGAACCCGGGCCTTCTGGGTGGAAGTCCGAGACGCTAGTCACTACACCAAGCGAACCCACGAAACTTACTGTATCCAGCCTAAGTGAGCATCAGAACGAGTTTCGCTCATATAGGCCTAGGCTATTAGGCCATGGCCCATGTTACATGTAAGCATTAATATTACTAGCGCTAATCGTGGTGATTGGTGAGTTTGGTATAGCCTAGAGAGGCAAACGAGTGTCTCCCCCAGAGTCAAAAGAGTGACAGAGAGACAAATTGAAGGGACGTTATGGTCAAAATTCCTGGACACACAAAGTTTAAAGCAGTTTGTCATAATAGGATAAAGGAAAGATTGATTGAGGGAAAGAATTCCAGAGTTTACTAGGTGAGTTACGTGAGTAGAATAAAGACTGAGAAAATTTGCCAATTCTTGGGTTGGAGAGTGACAGGATAGGAGTGGGACTGTGGTTAAAGGCAGGTGCCTCGCACTCGCTGCAAGGGAGAGCTCTGAAGAACACTGATTGTCAGGAGCAGATCGAGCTGAGGCTTAAAGGGGGGGGGGGGGGGGGGCTGATATATATACATGAGGGGCGCCATAACTTTATATTAATCGTATTTCAGATAAAATGCAGTATATATCAGATGTAAGGGTGCAATTTTGGTCACTAGGGGGGGGGTGCCCCCCCCCTGGATCCACCACTGCTGATTGTTGTGATAGCAATAGAAGAGTGAAAGAGATGCAATATTGCACATTCCAACGACTTTAAGACATGGCCCTCACTAGTAGGGTGGGATATGACGATTGCCGAAAATAAGCAGTCCAGTCCAGTCTCCCTTAACTCTGCAGAAGTTAGGTTAGGGTAATGACAAAACATGCCAGTTAGGATAGTTAGTGGGGGTGTGGTGGGAAGCAGCCCCCACCTTGGCCACTAAAGGCCGCGTCATACAGAGGCCGAACGTACTAGGACAAAGTCCCGAAAGGATGACTTGCACATTTTTACCGAATACAGCCGAGACTCTCCCGAAATTTGAAGATTACGAACATGGCCCGAACGAGTTCAGAATAATATCCGATAGTCAAGAACGACCTACGACAAAATCTCGAACAACTACCGAACATGAATCTAACTTACACTCGTTATGCAAAGAATGATTTTCGACCATACCCGAATCATCAGACACAGATCCGAATGACATTGGAATGCTTTAGGATAATTAACCGAACTTAACCGATGAGATGTCGACAAACAACCGATAGAGAAGAACATTATGAGAACAACATCAGACTGTTTTACGACTGTAGCACCTCTGTCCCCAGTCAGTCGACGCTCCTCCCCCCAACCAGCACCGCCTTTGTTCATGTACTTCCTCACTCCATCCTTCCACCTCTCATTCGTTTTCAAATACACCTAGACAAAATGTAGGCTATAATAACAAAGTATTGTAATCGAGTTTACTGTATTATAATGTACCACCTAACGTAAGACTAACGTATCCTAACCTAATTATTGTCCTTCCTAATCTCAATAAAAGCAACTAATGAAGGCCAGAATAACGATATACCCATAAATAATCGTAGTGTTCGAACCCAGAGGCAGAACAGAGGTACGGTACCGGTATCTATAACATGCTCGCTTTTTCTGGACCCCCTTCTCCCACATGTTTAGCATATTCGTTTTGAGGTTTAAGACGTTCGTTCCGTTAGTTTGGCTATTTTGAGACCTTTCGCCTCATTCTGTTATCAATATTAGCCTATAAGACCTTTCGTGCCTTTTAGGTGGCGATTTTTTCCTGGCGAGCAATAGCGAACCTCTAATTTTAGAAGAGGCCCACATGTTTAGCATATTCGTTTTGAGGTTTAAGACGTTCGTTCCGTTAGTTTGGCTATTTTGAGACCTTTCGCCTCATTCTGTTATCAATATTAGCCTATAAGACCTTTCGTGCCTTTTAGGTGTCGATTTTTCCTGGCGAGCAATAGCGAACCTCTAATTTTAGAAGGAGGCTATTCTACTTGTTCGAAATCAATTCGGATTTAATTCCTAATTAAACAAGATACATCGAGCAGACATCCTACATTATTCGTATATTTGTCTGAATTTGATCGTAACTTGTTCTGAAAATTCGTAACTCGTGCGGGTTTTATTCTGGAATACGAGGGATCATCGTAATTTTATCGAATTTTTGTCGGGATTTGTTCGGGTAGTTCCTAACAAATTCGGCAATTGAAAAAAGTACCGAACAAGTCCCGAAACAGAAGACCGAACTACGAATTAATCAGAACAACTTCCGAACGAGTTACGAATAATTCCCGACCAACATCCGACCATTTTGTAACGTTTTTTTTACCCGAATGTTCGTAGAAATTTAGTGTAGCCACTAAATTTTTCCCGACTCTCCGGAATGTCGGCAACATTCATGAACAACATCAGACCAACCCACGAATAGTACGGAACGTATGCCGAATTATGCAGAATATACCCGACCCGCCTGAAATTTGAATTTTTTTTGCAAGTCATCCTATTCGGGACTTTGTCCTAGTACAGTACGTTCGGCCTCTGTATGACGCGGCCTTAAGTTAGGTAAGGTACCAGTAATGCAAATGATCCTCCACTCAAAACTTGATAAACGACAATGAAACACTATATTCCCTAAAAGAGGTAAATAAGGCTGAGAAAGGAATCTTCAATGCTACCCAACTATTAATTTTTGTATACTTTCAGACCAATCAGAAGCGTGACCGTAGCCTGTAGGTGTTCCGGGTGTTATTAGGTGGTACCCTCAGTATGGCTCAACCCGGTTACTCACAGGTAAGTCAGTCCCACTGCTTGGTATAATCTGTCCAGAGTGTCAAACCGGGGCAATTTTGTTTAAGGGGGAGGTAGTTGCCTTTTCTTCCGAATGTTTAGTTCTATTATCTTTGGGATTTTAAGATGTTCGTTCCATTAGTTTGGTGATTTTAAGACCTTTCACTCCATGTCTTTGTCAATATAAAGACCTTTTTTGCCTTTCAGGTGTCGATTATTTCCTTGCGAGAAAGATATTGAGTCTGTAATTTTAGGAAGAACCAGCCTTCGCCCAGGACATGGTTCTACCGAAATATGCACAAATTTATCTTGTAGGTGGTAATTTTTGTAATGCTTGATAGAGGTCTAGCGAGGAAACTATAAAAACAAATAAATGGACCAAAAACTAACCACTACCCCCTTAGAAGTGGAATGAATATGAGAATTACAGGCAAATTTATATAATGTTGCATTGTTTTTGCAATTATATATTTTTCAGATGCCTATTAAGAACTTAAGAATGTATCCCAAGCAGTAATGAATATGCAAAGTTCTCATTGATTTGTTTAGTTTCATTGGTAGGCTGTTCTACATATCGGTATATGCATTTAAAGATATGCTTTACAAGTACTGTTCACACGTGTGGGGAGGCTCCTCTCACACAGCACTTTAGACAAAGTAGAAAAGAAAGCAATTCGCATCATTAACTCGCGTCCACTCACCGATTCTCTGCAGTCTCTCTCACTATTCTGCCGCTATTACAATAATCAATGCTCCTCAGAGCTCTCTCACCCCTTCTATGTAGAGCACGTAGTACCCGTCTTGTAACACAATTCCACCCATACTATATGCAACTCTCCAACTCAAGAATGAACCGATATTCCCAGTCTTTCTTCTATTCAACAGCTGAGCTCTGGAACTCTCTCCCTGAACCCATCTTTCCTTCATCCTATGACTTACATTACTTCAAACTCTGTGTTTCCAGGCATTTTGGTTCAAACATCCCTTGATTTTGGCGCTGTCACTCTTTCAACTCTAATGGAGGGACTCGTGATAGGCAGTTTTACCTTTTGTCTCCATCCTCCACAAGATTTTTTTTTTTTTACCAGTACTGTATATCTTTGGAAACGTCATTATGATCAAGACAATACAATTTCATGCAAATATCCTATGGGCCTATTAAATAAATGATACTCAACAACTTTACTGAAAAACATGCTGAACACAACAAACAAACCACTTAAAACAAAATATAGCAAATCAGATCCACAATACTGTATGTGAATAATTACAGTTCGTTTAGCATAAAAATATTAAATATAATTAAAACAAATTTAATGAAAAAACTGAGCCCACCACCTGGCCAACTCAAGTTAAGGGGATGTGAGAGGCATTACAAACAATACATAAGATCAGTGATGGAATACGCAAGCCCAGCCTGGGCTTCTAACCTAGCTGAAACACATCATAAGACCTTACAGACTATTCAAAATAAAGCCCTAAAAATCATCACAGGCTGCACAGTACTTCACCTACAGATCACCTACATCAAGAAACGAAAGTCCTCAAAGCCAAAGACCATCTGGACATGAGAGGCACTCAATTCCTGGCAGCAGCCTCCACGAACCAACACCACCCACTACACTACATGGCAACACATCCACAGACACCAAGAAATATTAAAACAACACCCAGCACATGCTATCACACACAAATACTATCTTCTCTCCCTCCCTGCCCACCCCAAACCAGCTTCCAGAAGCACATCCATACTCATATCGCTCGCCGTTCCATCCACGCACTCATAGACAACACGCAGCTGCAGGCACGACCTCCCGAAATCCATCCTTCTGAATCCTCCCTTCCTCGCGAGGACAGAGTCCACCTGGACAGGCTGAGATGCGGACACCATCCAGCCCTTCTGAGCTATCAGAAGAGACTGAATGACTCCATCGTCGACTCCCCCAGGTTGTAATACAGCACCCCATACTATTAAACACATCATTGAAGACTGCATTTCACACAACGACTTACGCCAACAACACAATCTACGCTCCTTGAGAGCTCTGTGGGAAAGCCCGACCGTGGTCATGGCCTTCCTTAGGGACTCGGGGCTGTTCGGCCAGGCAGCTTAGGGAACAACAACAACAAACTATTGAATTAACACAATATTTAATTATGTCTTATCGTACTCATACTCAGAATTACTAATCTATCGTAAGTTATAATACCGGTACCCAACTTATGGCTTGATTTTAGTAATACAAGTGGTATAATTATTATTTGTACTTTAGTATATGACCATCAGAGAGAGATAAGGGTGTAAGAGCTCTCAGCTGTTCCACACATGTTTATTGTTCACTTACAATGATATACTGTACAATACAGTACTAATTCATATCTATATTATGTAGTATACCGTACAGTGTTTTTTTTTTTTTTTTTTTTTATGTGGATGAGGGAGACAAAAGGCAAAACTGCCTGTGACTGCCAGAGTTGAAAAAGTGACAGGGCCAGAATCAAGGAATGTACAAGCCAAAATGCCTGGACACACGAAGTTTGAAGCAATTCAAGTCATGGGTTGAGGGAGAGATAGTTCCAGAACTCGGCTATTGAATAGGAGAAAGATTGGGAATATTGTTTCACTCTTGGGTTGGAGAATTACACAGACTAGGGGTGAGATTGTCTTGCAAGTCAGGTGCTACATACTCTATGTAGAGGAGGTAGTATACACTGAGCGAGCTCTGAGGAACACTGATTATTGTATTAGCGAGAGAGATGCTACATTGCGGTGAAGAGAGAGAGATTGCAGAGAATCGGTGAGTGGACCTGAGTTAATGAGACGAAAGGCTTTCTTTTCTACTTTAACCCTTAACCAACGGTGTCCGTCATATGACGGGCGAGAGATAAATGGCCAATCCCGCGGTACCCGTCATATGACGGGCGGCATTCTGAGCACATTAGGGGCTATGAGAGAGAGTATGTGCATTGGGAGGACGATAGGCGGGGTCTGACTGCTCGGCATCACCACTGGTCCGGTTCTATGACCACCGCCGCCTCCCTACACACACACGGCCTCGCGATATAAGGAAAACACTGAGGAAATGACCTTATTTAGGGTAATTTCACCTCCGTTTGGTTGTGCGATCGCTACAGGATAACCCGTGGTCGTACAAGGATGATTCAGGTGTCATTGGAGAGCTCTATTATCGCCCTTTCACGGATACATACTGTAATTGTATTACGCTCTGGCTCTTGTTTATTTATGAAAAAGAGCATGGAATGAAGCTCGTTTTCCGTAAATATGCCCGCTTGGCAGGTATGTGATGTTACAAACGGCCCCGATTTTTGGGTGTTAAAGTGCTGTGTGAGAGGATCCTCCCCTTACATGCAAACATTACTCAATAATGGAATAGGCTACCAAGTGATATAGTGGGATCAAGAACGATAGGGAGCTTTAAGAAAAATTGGATAAGCATATGGACGAGAAGGGTTGGGTGTGAAGGGGGATCAGCCGGGTTGGGCCAATCAGCGCTCTGCAGACCCCCGTAATCCTGCGTTAATCTCTAACCGGTTTGGTAAGATGATCCTCAGGGTATTAGAGTGTTGAGCCTATAATTGGGCTTTGTAATTGGGGTTGTGTGGGACAGGGATCTGCCTTGCTTAGGCCAATCGGCTTTCTGCAGACTCCCATTTTCTTATGTTCTTATGTTCTTAATACATAGAAGCATGGTGCCCCTGTACAGAGCAAGAAGCTGTGCAGAGGTAAAGAACCCCTGGAGGCAGTTGAGCACACCCAACTTTTGGGAAGCTGTTTTAGCAGGAGTGGTAATATGATCTTTCCAAGAGAGATCACATGTGTTCCTATAACTGTATACTGTATATAACCTACGGTATATATTCACTAGGCTATATAAACACATATGTGTAACAAACCTGCAACCAGGAAGTGGCACATTGTTAGTTGTATGTGTTAGAGATAAACAGCCTATAAACAGCCTGTAAGATAGTCATAACAATCTCTTTGTCAGGCGTACCCGATGTGCTGACTCAAATAACAATTTCACGGTAGATCATGATATCAGGTCGTGATTAATTTCCCTTCCTTTTTAGTAATTAGTATTATACCGGTATATACAAACTTAGTTTTGTTTTACAGTTCTTATAAATTCTTTGGAAGTGAAGAAATGATCAGAATAATATAATATGTGAGAATTCCTGCATTCCTTTTCATATTCATTCCAGTCTTAAAGCCAAATTGTCCTGATTTGACACCTTACAGGCCTCCGCAGGACCTCGTACTAGGTCTTCTTAGGTCTACCAACTGTCTTCCTTCCCTCCGCTAACATATATACCATACTGTACTAAGAATACACTTCACCCAGTCATTCTCAGTCATTTTCTTATCAACTTCACTTCACTCAGTCATCCTCACAGTCATTCTCTTATCAACTTCACTTCACGCAGTCATCCTCAGTCATTCTCTTATCAACTTCACTTCACACAGTCATCCTCACAGTTATTCTCTTTATCAACTTCACTTCACTCAGTCATTCTCTTATCAACTACACTTCACTCAGACTCAAGACAGAGCCAGAATAGGGACAACACAAAACACAACCCAAAACAATGAACACACATCTAGGTCATGGGGTATGTGCCTGAGTATATACATACATACTGTACATAATTTTCGAAGACATAATAAGAACTGTAAATTATAACTTTAGCTTTAAATATGATAATAATAATGACTAAAGAGAAGTTACTAATTTTTAGGATTTATTTTGAATAGTCTCTCATTTGACTGGTTTTCTGGGTCCATCCCTCAGCTACCATCAGCTCCGCCCTCCACCTCCCCGTCAGCACCCCCTCGGCCCCCATGATGCAGGAAGGTGCGGGGATGGACAAGGCAGCCATGTTCGCCCAACAGCAGCAACAACAGGAGCAACCACAGGGTGGTGCGGCTTATACTCCCATCTACCCCGCCCCTCCGCCGCCATACTCTGAGCAGCCCCCACCTATGCAACCCTACCCTCCCCAGCCATATGTAGCACCTGGCCAGCCCCATCCCCAACCCTACGCAGCTCCTGGACAGCCTTACCCAGCCCCCGGACAGCCTTACCCAGCCCCCGGACAGCCTTACCCAGCCCCCGGACAGCCTTACCCAGCCCCCGGACAGCCCTCTGCCGCCTACCCTGTTGTTCAACCTGTGGTAATGCAGCAGAGCCCTGCCCCGGCAGCAGCACCGACTTCTGTGGTGGTAATTGGAGCACAGGGTGGTCTAGCACCTGGTATATGCACCGTCTGTAGGGTACGTCACTACTGTATATGTATTTACCTAAGCTTACCGCCAAACCTATGGGAGTTCCGTATGGAGCTCAGTGGTCTGGTTAATTTGCTAACCTAAGCTTACCCTTAGAGTAAATCGGGGTAATTTTGTCACTAACAGTGGTTTTCGCTAAATACAAACCACCACATATGGAATTTTGAAATATATATTACTGTATACAGTACTGTACAGTAGGGTCCCGCAAAAACATGTTCGCGTAAAACGAGTCGATTAAAACGAGCGACCTAAAATATTAATATTTAATTTTCGATCAGAACGAATGTGATCACATAAAACGAGTCCGCCGCCAAAGTGGGGCAAATCCGAGGAGTTTTCATATAGAGCGCCGAAATACGTACAAAACTTACAAATATCGTACGCTTTCATATAGAACGCCGAAATATCGTACAAAATAGCGTACGTTCCTGACGGAAATTTACGCTTCCAGTGAACATTGACGATATGGGCCACCAAAATTCTGTGTTCACATAAAACTAAATCACATAAAACGCCCTCGTTTATCGACCATATACTGTACTCGTTTTATGTGAGACCCTACTGTATATACAGTACATTCAGCCTTTCTGTTGAAAAATACCTACAGTATACACCTATTCTCAGTCTTTCTTCTATTCAACTGCTGAGCTCTGAACTCTCCCAGAATATAGGTTTGATTCCCGGAGGGAAATAAAGAAAACCTAATATTTAGTAGGGCCCCGTAATCATTGACGATATTGCCTATTAGTATAATAGTCTCCATTCAACATCCCGCGTCAGCATTTTGAATCTACCGCGCGGAAGGATCATGGAGGACTCATCATAAGTGCACGCTTAATTCCTTTATGGGATCGTCATTATGATTGGGTAGGGTAGAGATACCAAAGGAGACTAATTGTCCAGTAGAGACGCACTTCATGTAAAAAAACTGCCATGCAAAATACTAAAGTACCTGAAAAGAAAACAAATACATCAAAAAATACTTTATGCTATTAGTGATGTTCTCAAAGACTACCAGCCTAATAGGACACACATTTATCTTGAGAAAAAATAAACAAAAATAAAAATGAGATTTTCGGGGTAGCCTATCTCTTAGCCCAAACCTAAGAAAGCGATTTTTTCACAGCTCATTTTTTTCCTACTTCTCTAACTCTGATAGTTTTTCTTTTGTTTCAAATGGAAAGAGCATGTCTTGAACTATACTCCTGCATGGTTTCATGACTCTTGCATGAACGAGTGCTCGTGAAAGTGGGTGCGTCCCCATTGGTTCATGATATGGTCCAAAACCAATGGAGACGCATTTTTTTCAAACTGGGTTTAGAAGGGCATAAACCGCATGCATGGTAAACCCCAATCTCGCCCCACCTCCTCCTGTATTCATGGTCGAGTTTCCTTTGATGGTGGTGGAGCTACCTTCATTTGACTTCGAGGCCCAATGGAGACGCACACGTGCGGGCCATATAGAGACGCGTCTGGATGGGGTGGTGGTGTGCGTCTCCATTGGTTTAGTGTTATTTATCAAAGTTATCTGCCCTATTTATAATATTATATCTTATTTCAGTTGCAAGAATATTGAATTAATAGTGCATGAACTACAACTACAAACTAACAGAAATGGAAAATAGAAATAAATAGTGTATGAACTATCGAATAAAGACTAAATAATGACAGAAATAATCGTACAATTTGTTTTTGTCACGTAGGTCTAAGTGTGAGCTTTCGATACCCAGCTTCACAACACACACACACACTCACACACTCAGGGGTCTAAATGTGGCCAAATTGCACTTTTTCATTGACCGTGACTGAACATCAATGAGACATAGGTCTATTTGTTTGGACGTCCCTCTGACTCCCTCACTGGAGTGACTCGTGCTGCCGTGCGGTGGGGCCAGTGGCACAACCCTTTAGTAGAGGGTTGTGCCAGTGGGGGGCGAAGGAGAGAGGGAAATCGACACTCCTTTATTTCTCTCTCCTCCCCCGCTTCGCGAATCGGTAAATTGTGGGTTATTTCGCATATTTCTTTGTTACTATGCATCTTATATGCATTAATGTGCTTTGTGGTGATATAATATTGATATATGTGAGAGATATAAGCGCTATTGTGTATTTTCCCCCTCCTTTCCTCCCCCCTCCCTCGCAAACTAGCTAGGCAGAGGAAGGGTGGCGGGGTTGCTTTTTACCAACAAATGTGCAATTCTCGACCATTGTAACTTCACTGCGGCGCGATATTTTAAAGAAAATATATATAGAGTCGGATGTTGGTTGGTATTCACTACACGTTGATGTAGTTTACGTAGCTATTTGGAAATGTTGCCAAAAATGGCTTAGGATTCGGGCAAAGTCTTTCACAATTTATTTTCTCTATAGATGTACAATGTAGGCCCACTATCAGCATGCAACTACTTTAGTTTAAGCTAGAAGTATAAGTGGTATAAATATTATCTACTAAATAATCAAATTACTCACATATTAATACAAAAAAACAGACGTTCGTCTGCACTGGACTGGGGTGCGTCTACTTAGGGTTTGGTGGTCATAAGGAGACGCACTTGATATTGGACCTCTTATCTCGGAAAATACTTGAAATATATCAAACATTGACACATCCATGAAAAGAATAACCATTTGATAATATATCAAGTGAGTTTCAAGTTAAAAGAATGAATGAGCTTGACACACTGATTTTTTTCTTGAAAACTTTCACACTTTTTGCATCTCCTTTGGTGCCTCTACCCTACCCTACAGAAAAAATAACTTAATATCTGTTATGATATGACTTCCCATATGTGGATTTCTTGTGTTGTGCTACCCGACACCAGGCCCTCTAGCGGCCATCTCGACCTTCATTGAAATACCAAGATCAAACTATAAAAATCAACGAATGGGAAGTCGGATGGTTGGGAGGGACGTTTATCGTCAATGATTACGGGGCCCTACTAAATATTAGGTTTTCTTAACTTCCCTCCGGGAATCAAACCTATAATTTAATAGTGGCCCCTCCATCATTGACGATATTGCCAGAATACCAAGACTGGAGGGGGACATTCGTGACAATATCCTTAACCTCCGGGAAGAAAAATCCATATAAATTTGTTTAAGTTTTATTGTATGCATACAATATATTTCTTATAAAATTATAAAAGATTGCAAGCAGTGCGTGGCATCAAGAAAATCTGCTTACTCATGACCAGATCTCACTTCAAGATCTATGCATGATACTTTGTGGGGACACACATGTGTTCCCCTAGATTGAACTATAATTCTGCAGAATTTCGTTCTCACCTTAATACTATTTGTACAATATAATCTATTTGTACGATTTGGTAAAACTGCATAGTTACAACTTATGCTAGATTTCCACTTAATCTTAACATAAATACAATATCTTTGACTGTATAACCAGTTATGATCACAGCTCGTGATTTATCACAGTCTCCGGCGGACGGGGACTTAGTGAGGTATGGGCTATTCCGCACCCCCCCCCTTTTTAAAAAACAACATACATAATAGAACATAACCTACTGGACCCGTTGTCGTAAAACTACATAGGTACGCTTTGGTTTAGCTAGAGCGACCAACAGGTAAAGTGTTAAGAGAGTATTATTGGAAGCCCAAAGTTGAGTATTAGCAATGTCTTCTATAGAAAAATTCTGGAGGAATCTAAGGGAGACTGCCCATTTCCTGATGTCGTGAGCCCTGCCCACGACGCCGGGGTTACTTTCTTTAATTACGTCTACAAGCAAGGAAGCTAACTTTCTTCTTGTAACACGATTACCTGCCTGATTCACCCACAGAGCACCTAGTTGGCGAGGGTGAGCAGCCCTCATAAAATTAGATAAGGCCTGCACAGGGCATAAAATATGAAGAGTATGTCCGCGTTTCAATGCCGGAACAGAAAACTCAGAAAAAACATGATTGGAATGCTCGTTCTTTGCAATAAATGTGGGAGACGGCGCGATTTGCACATGATCGTGTAGTCTCCCAAACCTAAGGCAGTTAGGTTCGTTGCCCATCGCCGCCAGCTCAGACACCCTATTTCCAGTGGCGAGAGCCATAAGGAATACAGCCTTCTTTAAGAGTGAATCAAAATCCGGCGCATTATTATATTTACGGGACTGAAGTAATGATAACATTGAAAATGTTATTTGAGGTATCGTTTAATACAGGACAAATCCCGATGGACTGGAGAGAGGCGAACATAACAGCTATATTTAAGAAGGGAAAGAGAAATGACCCAGGGAATTATAGACCAGTCAGTTTGACAAGTGTTGTGTGTAAACTAATGGAAACGGTAATTAGAGAAGGAATAATGGATCATATGAAGTCAAACCAACTTTTCAGTGGGAGACAGTTCGGATTCTTGCCGGGGAGGTCGACGGTACTACAGCTAATTAAGGTGGTAGATGATTGGATGCAAATTCTAGAAGATGGTGATGTAATAGACGTGGTATATTGCGATTTATGAAGGCCTTCGATAAGGTCCCACATAAAAGGTTAATAGAGAAAGTTAGAAGCTATAATATAGGGGAGAAATGTGTGAAATGGATAGAAGCCTTCCTGAAAGATCGGAGACAGAGGGTACTGGTGAATGGAATAGGCTCGGGGTGGAGGGAAATTACAAGTGGGGTACCTCAGGGATCTGTGTTGGGACCACTGCTGTTCGTTATATTTATCAACGACTTGCCTGAAGTTATAACTAATGGAAGTGAGGTATACCTGTATGCGGATGACACTAAACTGTATAGAAGAGTGAGGAGTAAGGAAGATATGGGTTTGCTTCAAGGAGATGTGGAGGGCATGAAGGGATGGTCTGAGCATTGGTTAATGCCTTTTCATCCAAAAAAATGCAAGTACATGCGGATTGGGACCAGCAAGATAGACAAGGTAGGATACAGTATGTATGAAGCGATGGAGGAAGTGAGTGCAGAAAAGGATATAGGAGTAGTGATAGACAATAAGTTAAATTTCTCAGAACATTTAGCGGAAAAGATAAACAAAGCCAATAGAATTGTAGGGCTGATAAGGAGGACATTTGTGTCACTTGACTAAGAAATCTTCAGGAATCTATCTATATACAGCGCTGGTTAGGCCGCACCTGGAATATGCAAACCAGGTGTGGGCTCCATATATGGTAAAGGATATAGAAGCAGTGGAGAAAGTGCAGAGGAGAGCTAGCAAGCTGGTACCAACGTTGAAGAACGCGGGCTATGAGCAGAGGTTGAGGACACGGGCTTCCGACACTGGCATATAGGAGAAAGAGAGGGGATATGATAGAGACTTTTAAGATAGTGTCAGGAAAGTACAATGAGGATGTGTGTGAAGGTATCTTCTTGATGCGGGAGGGAACAAGAACGAGAGGACACTCTAAGAAACTTTACAAAGAAAGAAATAGGCTTGAGAAGGCAAAGAACTCATTTTGTGATAGAGTGGTAAATGAGTGGAACGCACTGCCCCAGTATGTAGTCGATTCCGAATCGATAAGGGAGTTTGAAAGTAATCTTGATAAAGCATGGGGAAGACAAGATTTGAAGTTTGATTATAAAACAAAAATACAGAATAGTAAAAATGTTGCGTCTGCTACCGCCGCCGCCAACACCGTGAACGACCCGCAGCAGTGCAAGTACTGGTACTGAGCTGGATACACAGGCATAGTTTGCCTTTTTCCAGAGGATCTACTGTAAGAAACTGTAAGAAACTGTAAGAATAAGGCTTTGTCAAGTGACCAGGTGGGCATGAGCTGACGGGGTGGTGGGCGCAGCTTGAAAGACGCCCTCATAAAACCTTTCTCCTCCGCCTGCGGTATGGAAAGGCCCGTGAGATAAAAAAGGGGAGTTCTGATGGCAGACAAGTGATTTTTTAACGTGATTACTGAAAAATATTTGTGCTCAAATAGATAATCTAGGTATTTGAAAATCAAGGCTCCCGAGGCATCTGTTTGCCCTGATTCTACAATCCAGGTCATAAAAGTTTTCCAATGCGACTGGTATTGTCTCCTGGTAGACATAGTATATCGGTTCAAAAGCTTGTTGACATAGTATACCGGTTCAAAAGCTTGTTTGTGACACTTTCCCCAAATTTAGCTAACCATTTTCCCTTGTAAATGTCCATAAGGCAAAACTGAGCGAGGTCTGAAGGTTGCCAATCATCTCTAAGTGGAAGGCGGAGACCGGGAGCGACACCGAGGTCTTGCACCATTCCTGCAATAGGTGGTACCATGCCTGGGCCGGCCATAACGGCGCGATCATCAAGACTAAGCCCCGTTAACCCCTCAGTTTGTGAATCACTCTGCACATTAGTACAGAGTCTGGTGGAGGAAAAAGATAAATTGAACTCCACTTGTTCCAATCCTCCAGTAATGCATCTGGTCCCCGCCGGGGTCACCCCGCGGCGAGTTAGGAAGAGAGGGAGTCTGTGATTCTCCTCGGATGTGAACAGATCCACTTGTGGGCAGTAAGGCTTTGCAATCATCCTGTCGAAGACGGTTTGTTTGATAGCCCATTCTACTAGGTTGCTCCGCCGCCGAGACAGGGCGTCTGCCCAGACGTTCGACACGCCGGGAAGGTATGCTGCATGTAGATGGATGCCCAGTGATTCGGTTTGGGCAAAAATCTGTTCTAACAATTTTAGCAACTCTCGAGATCTCACTGAGCCCTGCTTCTGAATACAATGGAGTGCGGTGAGGTTGTCCATACGGAACGCTATTGACTTGTCTTGCAAGGACATCCCATGATCTTGTAGGAAAAAGAGAGGAACTAAAAGCTCTTGCTTGTTGATATGACAAAAGTTGTCGTGGGGCCAAGTGCCTTGCCCTTGATGGCCTAGATTCGATTGATAACCCCAACCTAGAGCCCCTGAAGCGTCTGTGTCTACCCATGCCGTAGGCGGGGGAGAAACCCATGTCATTATTGAGTAAAGCATTTCCGGCTTGGCCCAGACCGATAGCAAGCTGTGGATTAATGGAGGAATTGGCCATAATTCTTCTCCGGTGCGAGAGGAAAAACTTTGTTGCCTTCCAAGATTAACCTCTTCACTTTCAACCGGCCCAACTTCACAGTTAATTGGATCCAGTTGAGAGAGCCGACCAGGGAATCCCACGTTTTCCTGGTTGTATTCAGACTGTGGAGAAAAGGAACAGTTTCCGGCGAAATCTGTTCCGGTTGTCCACACTCTGAGTAAGAGTGAGATTGGTGGTGTCCCAGACCAGCCTATCCACTGAATATTCCTTGTGGGGACAAGGAGAGACTTCGCCAAGTTCACCTTGAACCCTAGGTTGTGCACATGATTTAATACTTGGTTTATATGGTTGTGACATAACTCCTCTGACTTTGCCACCACCAGCCAGTCATCTAGATACCAAAACACCTGAATGCCCTGGGCTAACAAAGGCAAAAGGGCTTGCCGGACTAATTTTGTGAACATTCTCGGTGCCAGGTTCAACCCGAAAGGCATTCTTTGAAAGACATAAGTCTCTTGCCTGATCCTCAGAGCGAGGAATTTTTGGAACCTTTTGTTTATAGGGACATGCCAATAGGCGTCTTTGAGGTCTACTGAGCACATCCAGCCTTGCGGCGGAAGAGAGAGCCTGATCTGATTGACTGTAAGCATCCTGAAGGGTGAATTTATGATAAATGTGTTCAGATGCGAGAGATCTACTACTGGTCGCATTTGCACACTGTCCCTTTTTGGCACTAAGAAAAGTCTGGAGGTGAATACTGGGCAAGTTGGTTTGACTGAGACAAGGACTTCTTTTGAGATCATTTCGTGGACTAGGGCCTCCACCTCCTGTGAAACATTTGTATTCCAGCGCCTGACGCAGTCGAGGCCGCCGGAGCCACCGCCAGGTGATTCCTTTGCTTACTACCTTCTTGGCCCAAGTCTTCCTGGGCCAAGCTAAGCGGAATGACCGGAACGACCCCGGCTGCAAACCGGGGCAGTTCGGTTAAAGCTACTCTCGAATCCGGTAACCTTAAGCATGGCACTGGGAGATTGAGAGGCTGGGTGGCTATTTTTTTGGAGAGGGTGGTGGGTTGGTATCAGACGGCTGGCGGGTTGGTATCAGAGGGCTGGCTAGTCTTGGCTGACGTCTGCCCTGATTTAGCTTCTGATGGGGCTTACCTTTATATCTTGAGTATTTACCTTGTCTGGGTTTGGGCAGAGCACCTACCGGCTGAGGAAGGGTTCTGGGATCACGAAAGGATTGTTTAGCCTGTTGCTGGTGAGACTTACCTCCACTCTTAGGCTTGTGAAAAGGTTTCTTAACAGGGTCCTTCTTAACTTGGGAGGTACCCTGCTTCCACCCATTTACCAGATTAAATACTACACTCCAAGTTTCTGCGGTAAGTAGGGAGGCCGTAAGGACCGGTGAAAGAGTTACCCGGCGGCCAATGTCCTCCGGTAACTTCTTCACTAGATGCACTCTCAAATCCTGGCGGGCTCGAATCGCTTCCATGATTGTAATTCTGATGTCACCCAAGGTCTGAATAGAGTTTTGCAATAAGAACCTTCTAGATAAATCATTGGCCTTCCTAACCTGTTAGGGTCAGCAATGGCCGATATGGTTCTGTTAAGGGAGACGGCAATCTGGCGATTAACTAGATACTGAGAGAACTGCCGGTAAGCTTTGTTCCTTAATTTAAAGTCCCTTTCAAGGTGAGCCGCCGGAGGGGTACAAAAAGGTTCATCTAATGAGTTAAGGGCTACTTTGGGTGCCGCCAGGAAGGCAAATAGAGCCGGCGACACCCCATCAGCCTTAGAGACAGACAACGAAAAATACTGATGAGTTTCCCGTGGAACCTGATGTGAGGACTTGGAAGTGATTGTTGCAGCAAATAATTGAGCCTCTATTCCCAGTCTACCCAGGGACCTGCCCCTATCCGCCCCATCTGCAGGACTGGTGTATGCGTTTGGTCTAGCACCGGAAGTGTATCCATTTCCGGCGTAAGAGCATTTAAAGCCTTGACATCATTCACGCCTCGGCTTTTGACCAGTCAGCAAAGAGCCGTGCAGAAGCGGCGGAAGGGACTGCCGGGGCCGCAGTATACACAAAAAAAGTATGGATTATAGGAACTGGGTATACCTCTAATCAATACATCCAGTAACCTCCCTGCCTCATCTTTAGCTCTAAATTTCCTGCTCTTGTTTATCTCAATATTCCATTCAGTGGGGACCGGTAGGTCTCCTGAAATGGTGGGTTGTGCAGATTGTGGGTTCAGTGGCGTCGCCAGAACCCAAGAGCAGTCAGGGCCATAGAGGAGAGGCATAGGGCCTTTCTTCTGTGGTGCCTTGTCCAGGGGGGGGGGGGATCTCAGCAATGACCCTCACATTGGTGGTCGTTATAGTGGCCGGCACTGTAGTGCCTGGAACCGCGGACACCGCCAGGATCAGAGAAGGCAGAAAGCCTGGAGATACTAGAGGTCTTATCATTGATTGACTGGGGGCAACTAATGGCTGACAAGCAGGAGGATCAGAAGAGACAGGGAGATTATACTGTTGCATAACCCTATGTAATATATCACTGATTTCATCCGAAGTAACACACTTACTGTGAGAGTCCCTCGAGGAGTGTGAGTTTACTTCAGACTCCTCACCTGTAATAGTCTGTTGAGCCGGGGCTAAGGGCACTTCCTCCGGCTCCCTACTTAACTCAGAACCATCCTGTTGTGGCTCGGGTACCTATTCCGCCGGAGGCCACATTAAATCTGGGACTGATGAGGGTACCATGTCCATACTATCCTCATCCCTTAGTTCTTGGAATTCCCTTCTGTGCCTCAAGAGACGGTTCTGACTGCCGCCAGCACCCACCTGCCACGGGTGACTGAGAGTCCTGAATTATTTGAGGGCTGTCATCAGTTTGTGAAACCTGACGGAAAACCCTTGTAATGGTCAGCCAGGACCCGTCTTGGGCCGGCGGACTGGACACTACGTGTCACCTAGTTTAATTTGGGGATTGCGGCGGACTGTACACTACGTGGCACATAGTTTAATTTGGGGATTGCAAAGGTAACCTGAGGTGGGACACTTAATGATTGTTCATGACTAGGAGTGGAACCCGTAGCCTCTATCCCCACTTCCGAGTCGCCAGAATCAACCTGAGGCGTGTCAGACGCAGGGGTAGAGGGAGGCGGTTGCGGGGTCCCCTTCTGGCTCCCACTACGCGGCGTACCAGCCGATGACTCAGTCCTCTTTCCTGCGCTTGAGGGACCGGGAAGAGTCAGTTGAAGAGTGCCGAGACTGCCTTCGAGGGGACCTAGACCTGGACTTAGATTTCCGCTTCGGAGAGGGTGATCGTCTCCTCTTCGGGCGGTCGGGGGGGGAAACCTCAGCTAGTTCGTTATCAGTGCCACTACTGCTACTCACCACCTCTTTTGTGAGGGCTTTCGACTTGACTTTAGGCTTAACAGATTTATATGAGGCGAGTTTAGTTAGAGGAGACTTGATAATCAACTTTTCCCAAAGGGCTTAGTCATCACAATGAAGTGCCTTATGGGCTGTATCTTTAGCATAAGAATTAAAAATAGCTTTAATCTCTTGCAGTGCTGCCAAGCACGAGAAGTCTTTCTTGGAGAATAAGGCGTCTTTGAGCTCAGAGCAAACAGAACAACGCCGCGACACCCACAAGCCTCTAGAGCGGTCTAAACATTTAACGCATTTCAAACATAACTTATGAGCGAAAATGGGCAACATGGAACAGGTAGGAGTAGCTCATAACTCAAAGCGAGGCATGATGGATAAAGCCCCCCCCCCCCCCCCCCGCAGGATTCATCCCCCCCAACGCCGCTGGGGATTCTGGAAATAGACAATTTGCAGAAATCAATGCTCATAAGGATAACCTGCGAGACAGCTTAGGGAACAACAACAACAACAACAACAACAACAACAACAACAACCTGCGAGGTGTTAATACATCCTACCTTGAGTCCGCCGGAAAATTAGCTATAGTTCACAACTACTCTAATCTTCCGCTGGACCCGTCGTGAAAAAACCTGGGGTTTTCTCGTATAAGCTGATTGAAACTGCTTACCTATGGCAAAAGCCACAGGCCCATTGACTAACAGTGTATGACTATCCCATACTAAAGCACTAGAGAGATAATGAAACTAGTTTGGATAACGAATCTTAACACTTGTACACTTGACTATGGCGCCGCAGGGCGATTGGTCGTGTAACTGATATGGTCAGGGCGAGTTAACTCGGCGGACCGAGTTATAAGCTCCCGTAGGAATTTGCACTTCCGCCGGAAGGGATGTGGTTCAGCTATACCACACCGGGACATTTGGTTGCTCCCTACCCGTTTTGAAGACTGATAACCTGGGCCCTGCTGCAAGAGGCCGCCGGATTTTTTTTTTTTTTTTTTTAGAGAGGGGAGACAAAAGCACAGCTCCCTCCTCCAAAACCCACATTACATAATTTTATAATACTGTATATATAAATATAGGGACGTCTCCCAAACCCCCAAAACATGCAGGCACATGTTCATCACTAGGGGTACATAAAGGCAAAATAAATACAGAGAATTCAGAATCCTAAATTACCTGTAGCCTAGACCGGAGACCTCTAACGAGGCTGACCATGAGGTTTGAAGCGATATTCCAGCCGACGACGCTCCGAAGACCCAGCCACAGCACACAGACGAGGGGAGGCCCATGATAGGGGCCTAAAAGCAAATTACGAACTCTGGAAGGTGGAGCACGACGTGCAGGCACCCTTAGACCAGAGCATTTGCTAAAACACATAATTAACAATGCCACTGCCTCACTATTGACGGTGTGTAGCATAAATTGTAGAATGGTAGCCTCCTAGCTATGTAACAAAAGCTAAAGGCGCCAAAACAATATAAAAATAACACGTGGCGCGACGATCCTGGGATGCGTAAGCGCCTGTTACAATAGTACCCTAATTTACACTCTTCCTGCGGCCATACCAATAGTTAACCGTTGCTAGCTAATCTGAACCTTGTTACTACAACGCAGGTGTATACAAATGAGTAAGGACTCCCTAGAAAGCGCTGGAACGAAGAATAAAGCCGAGCACGGCGAATCCCTTGTTGCTACAGTGCATTCATTCGACATATATCGACAGGCCCCGCCCACTTCCCCAACCGTTATCATACGGCTGGCATGACTGTGCGAGGTACGGGTGTCCAACAGGGTTACCAAATCAGCACAAAAATATTATTTAATCTGTTTGCAGAAGTAACTAGAAGAATACAAACTAGTAAATGCCTACCTAATATTGCTAGAATATTACTCCAATATTGATAACATGTGCTAAAAGATTCGGAGTATAGCCAGCATTCTTATTGCTAGGTGTAAAATTTTGCCGCTAGATCAAGTCAATATTATTTATCATTTTAAATTATTAAATATGGCCTACAAAGCCATCTACCTTTCTACATCAACGAGTGAGAAAGAAATGTTAAGACTGGAGCCTGTCTTTAACAGCTCCATTCCCTTGTTCAAGTAAATACTTTTTGATCTAGCGGTAAGGAAGCTACATTGGCAACGCTTCTCTCTCAAGGTTTCAACTGTCACTGCGCTGTCATTCAAACGTCAGTTCAGTTCCCTCCTGTCTTCTGAAGGGGGAAGATGGCATCTCCTGCCCATACCCCTGGCAGACCTGCTGGTTCTCCCCGACTTGTCAGTCAAGCCAGGAATATTGTCTTGAATGTATTCATGTATTTTGATAAGGAGAAAACTGAGCCAGTTGATGTGGTGGTGAAGAAAACCTCTCGGGCAACGAAAGTTTCACAGCCATTAATTAATAAGATCAGAACTCAAGGCAGGAAGATTGAAGGAGTCTTTCATTCACAGGTTTACCAGCAACGGCTTTCACCCATACTTGACCATTGACAACTTTGATCACTTCACAATATGAGAGAGAGAGAGGAAGGGAGGGAGGGAGAGGCATTACGGTTATGGTACCGTACCCTATACACCCAAACGCAGTCGCTCGCTAAGCCTAGCTTAATAATTTTCTACCTCTGCTCTGCCCAAGTAGACGAGGGTAACAATGGTTGTTGTTGTTCCCCAAGCTGCCTGGCCGAACAGCCCCAAGGCCCCGAGTAAGGCAAAGACCATAAACGAGCGCCCCCACAGAACCCTCCCTGCCGACCACAATAAAGCCTGGGTGACCGAAGCCACTCCATGGCGGGGAGCTGAGAGGGTGCGTAAACGCCCGGGAAACCAAAGCCCCACCCAGGGCCCTGTGCCCCTCAGCAATTATGAAGAGAAAGTTGAGGGGCAAAGGAATATGGTACTGGAGTTTACTTATCTGTACTATGGTATATGGTAATATTGTATAGTAAAGAATAACTGCAAATATGCCTGTATTAAAGCGCTCTTACATCGTATAATTAATTTTACTTGAGCTTTTATCAGCTCCGTGGTAAGGTGACAAGTGACTTGTCCGAGATTGCGGTATGATAACACTACTTCGTCTACGGCGCTGGTGGAAGCGGGCGGGGCCTGTCGATATATGTCGAATGAATGCACTGTAGGATGGATGCGGAAGGAGGAAGGTCGAGATGGCCGCTAGAGGGCCTGGTGTCGGAGTAGCACAACACAAGAAATCCACATATGGGAAGTCATATGATATGATAACAGATATTAACCCTCCAACCCCGGCTAGGCGGGTGCCCAACTCCGAAAGGAGTTGAAGTAGGGGAGCTATCCCCCCGCCAAAGGCGGCTTTCTAGGGCCTTTCCTAGCTGATGCTGAGAGGATTGGGTTCTAGTCATGTGGTGATGGGCTGGTCTATCAGAGTGAGAGCTGAGTGATCTCTGCCATACCCATAGCTTTCTCTGACTGTTCCTTTTACTTATATATCTTCTAGATCTCAAGTGACGGCGTCTTTTCCGTGGATCGACCTCCTTACTGCCAACCTAAAAGTTGGCAGATTGGGAGCCAAAGCGTCACATTTTTCCCTTGCCCCTCTTCCCTCATATTGCTGAGGGCACAGGGCCTTGGGTGGGGCTTTGGTTTCCCGGGCGTTTCCGCGCCCTCCTCAGCTCCCTGCCTTAGAGTGGCTTCGGTCACCTGGGTTTTGTTAGTGGTAAGCAGGGAGGGTTTTGTGGGGGGCATGGCCTTGGCCTTGCTCGGGACCTTGGGGCTGTTCGGCCAGGCAGCCTGGGGAACAACAACAACAACAACCCCGGCTAGGGTAGATCGTGACTGTACTCTGTGTCCGGGGGTTTTGAGGAATTTTGGTCCATGTTGATTCACCTGTTACTCCTGAAATACATGACACAAAGTTATAAAAAAAAAAAAAAAATGTTGCACAAACCTTCATGTGTAGAATGCCGTTGAGTAGAGGTCTCTAGCCCAAGTGATTGCATAATGGCGAGCGCGGGAAGTGGAGTGATTTTTATGCGGGAAAATCTTCCCGCGTTCGGATGCGTCGCCTTGGCCCAGGCCCCGGCTTGGCTAACCTAGTGCGCACTTAGCCACTCGTCGCGCCAGAGTTTTTACCTCCCGGAGGCGATTTTATTTATTGATAGTGATGTTATTATAGTTATTTGGAGTCCAATTATATAAAATATGTGTATTAGGCTATCATTGTCAATAATATTTCACATTTTCACTCGATACCGTAGTTTTTATGAGTAATTGAGGCTGGTTATTGTTATATTAGGCAGTGATTATTCGTTATCACAGGTGTTTATTATACTTTGGCCATCTAATATTAGTTCGTGTGTCACTTTCACTTTGGTAAATATGCTTGAGAGAGTGTCACTGATAATGCTCATTTTCACTTGATACGGTACATTTTATTAGTAATTGAGGTAGGTTATTGTTATATTAGGCAGTGATTATTCGTTATCACAGGTGTTTATTATACTTTGGCCATCTAATATTACTTCGTGTGTCACTTTCACTTTGGTAAATATGCTTGAGAGAGTGTCACTGTCACTGATAATGCTCATTTTCACTTGATACGGTACATTTTATTAGTAATTGAGGTAGGTTATTGTTATATTAGGCAGTGATTATTCGTTATCACAGGTGTTTATTATACTTTGGCCATCTAATATTACTTCGTGTGTCACTTTCACTTTGGTAAATATGCTTGAGAGAGTGTCACTGTCACTGATAATGCTCATTTTCACTTGATACGGTACATTTTATTAGTAATTGAGGTAGGTTATTGTTATATTAGGCACTGATTATTCGTTATCACAGGTGTTTATTATACTTTGGCCATCTAATATTATGTCATGTGTCACTTTCACTTAGTTATATGCTTTGTAAACGTTTTATATACAATTTATTGTGTCTTTTTTCACTTATTTATATATGTTTTCATAATACATGACTTTTTTATCACAATACATTGTTTTATTTCCACTTGTTGCCTATATACATACATATTGTCAGTCTTTGGTACTTTCACTATGATTATTAGTTAGTACTCCTGCTTGGTGTGGTATTCAGCAAAGCACGGTATAGCACATAGTGACAGCTGGCACTCCACACACTGCATGGTGGTCTTTTTCTGCTTCCTCGGCCTCACCTGGCTGTTCCAGCAGACATGGCACCGCCTTCTGCTAATGGTGACTCCATCTCGTTCCAGAGGCAGGTAACCGAGCTTGTGCACATTTAGATACTGTGCACACTGCATACGGTCCTGAACGGGGCGCCCAGGTTGTGCCACTGCCCTCTGTGGCGTAGCATACCTGTCCAGGAGCTCCACCAACACCTGTTTTTGGAACCTCCGCAGGCTACTGAACTTCCTGGGTGTGCGCGGATTCCGAAGCCTGTAGATATTGTAGGCATTCAGCATTGACATGTCCACCATGTGCAGAAAGAACTTTTTGTACCATCTGCACGAGGTACGCAGACAGTCGATGAAGCCTATCTGCATGTCGGACTTGTCCACCAGCCTCATATTTATGTTGTAGTCCATTACAGCATCGGGCTTGGTCACCCTGACTTGGATGTGGCGATCCACCTTGCCAGTCTCAACCATTTCCCCCTTGTGGACGGTGCTCAGGAGGTTGACCTTCCGCTGGTCGTGCCAGTGAATAGCCAGAATGGGTCCCGACTTCTTTTTGAAGACATCGCCTTTCTTGGTTTTAGGAGGGAAAGTTGGCATGCCCTTCCTTTTCGCTCTAACTGTGCCTACAGTCCCCGTCTTGCGCTGATGGAGGTACTTTGAGAGAGTGGGGGACGTGTAGTAGTTGTCCGTGTAGAGGACGTGATTCTTCTGGAAGTACCGGTTCATCATGGCTTGAACCACTGCTCCGCCAAAGCCAATGAGGGGGTCTATTTCCACGTCCCCTTCCTTCCCGCTGTAGACCAGGAAGTCCAGGACATAACCAGTTTGGCAATCGCACAGCACAAAGAACTTTATACCAAAGCGATGTCTCTTTGAGGGGATGTACTGCCTGAAGCTCAGCTTTCCCCGGAACAGCACAAGAGACTCGTCAATACAGACGTTGCAGAAGGGCGTGAAGTATGACGTGAAACGTTCTCGCATCATCTCGTACAACGTCCTAATCTTCCACAGCTTGTCAGAGAGATGCATGTCGGTGTTGGTGACAAGATGGAGCGCTCCGAGGATGTCGAGGTACCGGTCCCGAGAGATGTATTTCCCGAAGGCAGGGGTGGATATCAGATCTTTGGTGATCCAATAGTCAGCCAACCTGTGCTTCTTTACATGAGGCATTAGCATGGTGATTGCCAGGAACACCATGAACTCGGGATGAGTCACTGGGGTCCACCGCTTCATGTGGCCCTTGGTCACCTTGCCAAAAAAGTTCACCTGGATTTGGTGGTGCTTGTTTGTCTCTTCTATGACAAACTCAGTAACCTCCTTATCAAAAAATGCCTCAAAAAGCTCATGTGGTGGAGCATTGGGGCCTGCGGGAAAACTTGGGGTAACTCCTGAACCCTCCTGTACCTCATCAAAAGGGGTAACATCAGGGTCATTCACTTCATCAGCAGCCACATCCTGCCAGTTGAAAATATAAAATGGGTCCTGCTGGCGACGCTTACGAGGAGCTGCAGCTGGGGCAGCACGCCCACGAACTTTGGCGGCGCGCACCCTAGGGCGGCCAGGAGTGCGACGGCGCCCAGGCCCAGCCCGGCGGCCAGGGCGGCCAGGAGCACGACGGCCCTGGGCAAAGCGTCTGGGTTGAGGGTCGTCGATGTCCATAAAGTCATCGTCGTTGTCGTCAGAGCCGTCATCTTGCCCTGACGGTGGACCCAGGTAATCATGGCCAGAGTCATCTGTGAGGTGCCCTTCATCTTCAGACCCCCCCTCATAATCTCGCGGGGAACGAATGATGCGTGGGCGGCGTGTAGGTCGGCGAGGTGGGGAAGGAGTGGCAGGTGAGGCTCTGTCATCTTCATGCAGAGGTTCGGGGCTCCTTGGCCTACGATGATTCGTAGACAGCACTGGTTCAGTGTCTGTAGGTGCAGGTATGGATGCGAGGTCAAAAACATCGTCAGGAACCTCTGTTGTAGGCTGGAGAGGTGGGGTGGACCCTGGGGAAACTTGCGGGGGCGTATGGCTGGGACCGGCAGGGGTGGAAGCCGCGGGAGCCTCGAACAAAGAGCGCCTACTTGTAGCTCCTTTTTTCACATATTTTCTCCCTTTTCCCTTTTCTGTAGTAGTATGTCTCCTCTCGGGGGAAATAGGGGGTAAATAGGCCGAAAGTGGGGGGTCCTCAACCCTAGGCAGTGCTGGTGGTGGTGGGGAAGAATGGCGGGCGCCTGGGGCAACTTGGGTGGCGTGGGTAGATAAGGAAGACAATGGCGGGTCAACCTCACCCTCACGCTCAGCCTCACTGGCACCCTCACGCACTGCTCCCTCACCAAGTTTTAGGGCCTCTTTCCTGGCTGCCGCGGCCGCCTTTTCAAGAACTTGCTTCTTATAAAAGCGTATCTTGAATGGGGATTTAGCTGGCGAAGGGCTAGGTGTCGTGTCACTCAACCTAAACTTGGCAGTCGACCTAGTGCTGTCCCATTCGCTCACTCTCACTACACTCTCATCACCTTGCACAACTATATCACGTTCAGTACTATCATCACTTTCATCGTCATCGTCAAATCCAACAAATTGCGCGTCTCTTTCATGAATTTCGTCTAGATCGTCTAAATTTTCACTATAGTGAGACTGATAAGACTCGGAGCTATCACTGCCCAAGTCATCAACACTATTTTGTCCTTCACCACGTTCATAACTCCTCAAAGCTATTTCAATACCTCCGGGAGTCAACGCATCTTGTACGTGCCTTTGCGTTAGGGCGCGACGAACATGGGCAGGCGTCAAAGGGAGCAGGGAATCGGACACAGGGGAATCACTTTTTGGGCTAGTATCCATGTTGGCGGCAGGGTAGAGACTGTTTTGGTGGCGTACATGGTGTCTGGTGGCGTCACCTAGCGACCACGGAACAAAATTTTTACGCGCGCCATTCGAAAGCACATACGCAAGCAATGGTACAATGTTGTACCACCCGGGTTCCTCGGGTCAAAACATAATCGTACACACGTGTACCACCCGGGGTTGAAGGGTTAAGCTATTTTTTTTTTTTTTTTTTTTTTTTTTTTTTTTATATATATATATATATATACAGAGTTTTTTCTGTAGGGTACCCAATCATAATGACGATCCCATAAGGGAATTAAGCGTGCACTTATGATGAGTCCTCCATGATCCTTCCGCGCGGTAGATTCAAAATGCTGACGCGGGATGTTGAATGGAGACTATTATACTAATAGGCAATATCGTCAATGATAGAGGGGCCACTATTAAATTCAGTCTTTCCCTCTTCCTATGACTTAAATTGCTTCAAACTCTGTGTGTCCAGGCATTTTGGCTCGAACGTCCCTTGATTTTGGCCGTCTCTCTTTCATCTCTGGGGTAGGCACTCAGTACAGGCAGTTCTGCCTTTTGTCTCCCTCACTCACATAGAAAATATACAAAAAACATGTTTGGGCCATGCCACAGATATTTTTTAAATGCGTGTCTAGCGGCGAAATTACCCTGTCTGATGGGGTAATTTTGCTGTGACATACTAAAACTAAAAAGACAAAACAATGATTAGTGGCTTTTATTGTTTTAATACTACACTACACATCATACACTCATTATTTATAACTAGGCTTAAGGGGGTACTGCTTGGTTTTTGGTCCATGTATTTACTTACTAAAATATTTTTGAGTTTCTTTGCTAGACCTCCTTTAACCTAAAGAGCAGCCTAGGCGGTAAATAATATGTAGCCACCAGCGGGGTGTTTTTACCCAAAATAGGGCTGTTTACGTGATCATTTTCATGCCTAAATAAGACCCAGAGTGTAAAACAAGTATCTATCCCTGAAAGGGCATAAACAGAGCTTTCCAATGACACCACAACGATCCTTGTATGACCGCTAGTTTTCTTGCAACAACCGCACAACACGAGTGCAAAAACCATGTAATTCGGTACTTTCCCCATACAATTCACTATGTAGCGAGTGTGAGAGGGTGGAGGAGGGTGGGATTCATGTCAGTTGGTCCACCGCGGTGGTCTGGAGCAGTCATACGCTCGCTACTCTCCTGCCACCACTTGTCTCTCTCTCTCAGCAACATTACGTGCTGAAATTGCCACACGACTAATGTTGTGAGCCGCCACATAGTCCAAATTTCTTTCACTCGACATATGATGCGCGCCGCCAGTTAAGGGTTAAACTTAAAAATATCACACCCTAGAACCCCTTTCAAGATAAATGTGTAAATTTTTCGGTAGAAAAATGTCCCGGCCGAAGGCCAGTTGTTTCTAAAATTACAGGCTCGCTAACCATTTTGAGACCTTTCGCCTTTATTTATCAATATGAAGACCTCTTGTGCCCTTTAGGTTTCGATATATCGCGAGCCTCTAATTTTAGAAGGGAAAATGTACAGTACAAATTTGAAATTTATTTTGAAAGGGTTTCTAGGGGGTGTTTTTCTAAGCTTGATGGAGGTCTAGCGAGGAATCTCAAAATATATTAATAAACAAATATACAGTATAGACCAAAAACCATCACTATCCCCTTAATGTTATTACTCACCATACCTTATTAGGTGGGCTGCGGGCATTCCTCTAAAACCTAAGACCAAAGGCAGCCGAATACATGCTATAGTTTCGGTGTCATGTGCCTGGAATTGGAATTACAGTACTGCTATCACGGTGAAATTACCCTGTGGCGGAATTATCCTGTATTACCCTTCTAACATTTGATAGTTACATCCCGGAATCGGTATACAATCACTACGGTATGTATCGTGACGTCATACAGTTGCTATATTTATTTACCTAAGCTACCTTTTACCCTTACTAACATTTGATAGTAACATATGACATACAGGTGCCATATGTATTTACCTAAGCTACATTTTACCCTCTCTTAACATTTGATAGTTACGTAACTGCTTACAGTTGCTATATGTACAGGTATTTCACAATGCTGCTTTTTACCCTTGCTAGCATTTGATAGTTAGATTTAGTTGATATGTGTATTTCACTAAGTAAACTTTTGCCCTTGCTAAGCTTTGATTTGCCCCCTGGTACTACTCTCCTTGTCGCGGTTGGGGGGCTTCGGGGCCGGTGACTGGGGCTTGATGGGTGATGGATGTGGTTTTCCCTCCCTCTCCCCTCGAGCTTTCGTCCTCAGCTTGACTAATTTTGAGTAGTTTTTCTTTCCTCATTCTGTTTTTCCCCTTCTATTCTTATTCTGTCCCATTCGGCTGTCCTCGGGCAGCCTATATCTCCTGTCTCCCTGGCCTGGATAGGTATTTGACTCCTGACCCGTTTTGTCTCTTCGGTTGCTGATGTGGCCGAACGGACTTTATTCCCTACGGTAATGCATATTTTGCTTCTTGATATGATTTTTTCTACTTTCGACCTGGTCTCTCATTCTTCGCCCTGATTACTTCTTGGTGTTGCGGTGTAGCAGTTCTTGCCTCATCCTTCAGCCCTGCCCTATAAGAGCTCTGATGTGGAGCTCATGTGGTCCGGCTGAACTGGTGAAATGGCGAGAAATGTCTGTGTGTCTTCACCTTCCTCGATTTGTTCCCCTCCTGCCCTTCCCTATCTATCTTGACTCGTTTAGTTATATATCTTGATCGAATCCTTCGGGCCAGCCCTATGAGAGTTCTGTTGTGGAGCTCAGTGGTCTGGTTAAACTAATATTTAAAAAAATAAATAAAAATAAGCTTTGATTTAGTAGACACCCTCTTCAGCAGCTATGGGAAACGTTGACGTTGTCGGCAACATTTGCAGAGATGGAGACACCGCTGCCATTTACATTACAGTACTGTACAGTACTTATAATAATAGAAATCACGCTCAGTGGAACACATCTCTCTACCATGCGAGCAAACTAGAGCAAGTGTCATCTGAATTTGACCTGCTGCCAATATGGCCAATTGTAGTCAGTGGCCATGGTCAGCTCATGAGTGATATTGGCAGAACCGAGCAGTTGAATTGATCCTATCAGTATGTTCTGAGTTGCCGATGTGGTCCTCGGATGATATGGATACCAGTACCCAGTCTGGAACCCTAGTACCTGAAGAGAGGAGTTTTATTGTACGGCAGGGTGTAAAAGGGAGACAGTTTGGTTTTAAGATTAGAATGAATATGAGAAGAAAATGTACATAATTATGCTTGCATTGTTTTTATGCTGTTTTGTTACATCCAGAGATATAATGTCATTTGTAACTTTGCATAAATAATAAAAATAATTAATAAAAGGAAGAAACTCTGGTTAAAGGCTGGTTTCAAATACTGTACTGTTGTCCTTCATTTCTTACAGTTTCTTACAGTAGATCCTCTGGAAAAAGGCAAACTAGGCCTGTGTATCCAGCTCAGTACCAGTACTTGCACTGCTGCGGTCGTTCACGGTGTTGGCGGCGGCGGTAGCAGACGCAACATTTTTACTATTCTGTATTTTTGCTTTATAATCAAACTTCAAATCTTGTCTTCCCCATGCTTTATCAAGATTACTTTCAAACTCCCTTATTGATTCGGAATCGACTACATACTGGGGCAATGCGTTCCACTCATTTACCACTCTTATCACAAAATGAGTTCTTTGCCTTCTCAAGCCTATTTCTTTCTTTGTAAATTTTCTTTGAGTGTCCTCTCGTTCTTGTTCCCTCCCGCATCAAGAAGATACCTTCACACATCCTCATCATACTTTCCTGACACTATCTTAAAAGTCTCTATCATATCCCCTCTCTTTCTCCTATATGCCAGTGTCGGAAGCCCCAGTGTCCTCAACCTCTGCTCATAGCCCACGTTCTTCAACGTTGGTACTAGCTTGCTAGCTCTCCTCTGCACTTTCTCCACTGCTTCTATATCCTTTACCATATATGGAGCCCACACCTGGTTCGCATATTCCAGGTGCGGCCTAACCAGCGCTGTATAGAGATTCCTGAAGATTTGACAGCTTGTACTTTTTGTAATTGAATATATATACTGTACTGTATTATAATACATACAGGTTGAATATTTACGCTGTTGCCCACAAGGACGCGATTTGTGCCCTATGTAGGATACTTATAAGTTTTTTTGAAACCTCTATTTTATTCTGAGAATGGCTACGTGGAATGTTAGTGGCATGAATGATGGAACAAAAGAGAGAGGTTCTGGAAGTGTTAGTGAATGCCAGGCTGGATGTATGTGGAATGACAGAGACCAGATGGAAAGGTTCAGATGTGAGAGAATGGGAATGTGGAATGGGTGTGTGTGCTGGAGTGAGTGAAGGAACAGCGAGAGAAGGTGCATGTTTGTTTGTAAGTAGCAAATGGAAGGAATGTGTAAGAGAGTATGGGTCTGTGGGTTCAAGGATTGTGTGGGTGAGAATGAAAGTAGGAATACAAACGTGGGTGATTGTATGCGTGTATGCCCCGACAGAGGATATACTTGAAGAAAGAAAGAGGAGTTCTGGATGAATGTGGAGGCGTGCCTGGAGAAGTTTGACAAGAACGAAAGAATATTTCTGATTGGGGATATGAATGGTAAGGTGGGTGATAGGAAAGTTGAGGGAGTGGTGGGAGGGTGGGGGGTACCATCAGAGGTGAATGGGAATGGTAGTGCACTTGTGGACGTATGTGTGGGAAGGAGGCTGTGGATAGCCAACACCTTCTTCCGACACAGAATGATCCACAGGTACACGTGGAAACGGATGTTGACGATGAAAGATAAGACAGTGGTGGAACGAAAGTCATTGATTGATTATGTATGTGTGGATGAACGAATGAAGAAATCTGTGATGGATGCTAGGGTGTATAGGGGTATTGGAGGGGGTCTGTCTGATCATTATGTAGTGGTAGCTAAGGTTAGGATACAAAAGAAGTGGGTGAGGAGAGCGGGAGGGAGGCGAGAGGAGGGTGGAATGGTGAGGAGGGTGGAGAGGTTGCAGGAGGAGGAAGTCAGGGAGGAGTACAGGAGAGCAGTGGAAAGACGACTAGGTGGGTTCGACCTGGAAGTTATGGAGGAAGTGGAGGAGATGAGCAAGGTGTTTAAGGATGAGATCTGTGCAGCATGTGAGGAGGTGTGTGGAGTGAGGAGAAGAGGGAGGGGAGTGAAAGGTACAGCATGGTGGACAGAAGAGGTAAGAATAGCTGTGGAAGAAAAGAAGAAAGCATATAGAGTGTGGTTGGGTAGTAGAGGGAATGAAGATTCCGAGAGACAGAAACGAGCGAGGTACGTGGAGAGTAAGAGGGTGGTGAAGAGAGTAGTGAAGGAAAGTAAGAGAAGAGTAGATGAGGAATTTGGAAGGAATCTGAGTGTAAAATGGAGGGAGAGTAAGAAACTGTTCTGGAAAGAAGTCAAGAAAGTTAGGGAAGGTAGCAAGGGAAACAGTAAGGGTGTGAAAGATAAGAATGGGAGAATGCTAGCCGAGAAGCAAGAGAGAGTCGAAAGATGGAGGGAGTACTTCAGTGAGTTGCTAAATGAAAGGAATGAAGAGCCAGCAAACATAGCTGGATATGGTATGGGAGGGAGAAGAAGAGAAGTAGTGGAGGAGGAGGTGGGGATCAGGAGGTCAGAAGTGTGGGAAGCCATGAAAAGAGTGAAGTTGGGGAAAGCACCAGGAACAGATGGAGTGTGTGGGGAAATGTTGAGGTATGGTGGTGAGATAGTGATAGAATGGGTATGGAAAATGTGCAAACTAGCATGGGAGAAGGGGAGTGCACCCGATGACTGGAAGACTGGCATAATAGTCCCCCTATATAAGGGCAAAGGGGAAAGAGGAGTGTGTGGTAACCACCGAGGAATATGTCTTCTAAGCGTAGTAGGGAAGGTATACAGTAGGGTAGTGATTGAGAGAGTGAGAGTGAGAACGGAGAAATGGATAGGCGACGAGCAGGGAGGTTTTAGGAAGGGAAGAGGATGTGTAGATCAGATTTTTACCCTGAATTGTGTTGTGGAGAAGTATCTGGAGAAGAAACAAAAGGTGTATGTTGCCTTTATGGACTTGGAGAAGGCCTATGACAGAGTGGATAGAGAAGGTTTGTGGAAAGTACTTAGAATATACGGAGTAGAGGGCAAGTTGCTGAAAGCAGTGAAGAGCATGTATGAGGGTGCAAAGGCGGCAGTACGTGTGGAGAGTGAGCAGAGCGAGTTCTTTGACCTGAATGTTGGTTTGAAACAGGGGTGTGTGATGTCCCCGTGGTTGTTTACTGTATATATGGATGGAGTCATGAAAGAAATACTATCAAGAGCAGTGAATGTTGGTGTATCGCTGAAAAGGGAGGGAATTGAGTGGAAGCTACCTATACTGCTGTTTGCGGATGATACAGTTCTGATGAGTGATAATGAATGGGAGTTGCAGGGTCTGGTAAATGAGTTTGGAACAGTGTGCGAAAAACGGAATTTGAAGGTAAATACGGGGAAGAGCAAGGTTATGGTCTTCGAAAGGGGTGAAGTCACAGAGTGTGAGGTGAAGCTGAACGGTCAGGCTATGGAGATCGTCAACTCTTTTAAGTATCTGGGCAGTGTGTTGAGTAAAGATGGGACTATAGATGAAGAGGTGCGGGAGAGGGTACAACAGGGGAAGAGGGTTGTAGGAACGCTAAAAGCAGTAACAAGAAATAGGGTGGTCAGTATGGAAGTGAAGAAGTCCTTGCATGACAGTGTGGTAATCCCGACACTGACTTACGGAAGCGAAGCATGGACGTTGGTTGAGAGACTCAGACCAAGAGTGAGAGCAGTGGAAATGAATTACTTAAGGAGTGCGTGCGGAGTTACATGGAGGGATAGACAGACTAATGAGGAAGTAAGAAGGAGGTGTGGTGTGGAGGTAGATGTGCTGGAAAGTGTGAAAAGGAACAACTTGAGATGGTTCGGCCATATGGAACGTATGGAAAGCGAGAGAATGACTAAGAGGGTGTACGAGAGCGAGATGGAGGGACAGAGGGGGAGAGGTAGACCGAATATGAGGTGGAAGGATGGAGTGAGGAACTACATGAACGAAGGCGGTGCTGGTTGGGGGGAGGGGCGTCGACTGACTGGGGACAGAGGTGCATGGGGGCGGTTCGTTCGTGGCCACCCCTTCGGGGATCACGGCGTCAGGCAATAGATAGATAGATAGATATTTTATGTACTTCAACCTCTGCAGTTGTTTTTGAGCGAGTTGTGGGCAGAAAACTAATTTTGGAGAGGTCATTATGAGATTAAAAGAATTCTATTTCTGAATACTGAACGGCAGCCCCTGGTGCATAAAAGGGTTAATTAAGCTAAGCATATGTATGCTCTCATCTGGAAAGACCATATAACCAGTCTCGCTAAGGCAGCCTCCCAGAAGCTGGGTGTGCTCAACTGCCTCAAGGGGTTCTTTACCCCTGCGCAGCTTCTTGCTCTGTACAGGGGCACAGTGCGTCCTTGTATTGAGTATTGTTCACATGTGTTGGGAGGATCCTCTCACACCGCACTCCTAGATAAAGTAGAAAGGAAAGCCTTTCGTATCATTAACTCCCGTCCACTCACCAACTCAATGCAATCTCTCTCTCTTCGCCGCAATGTTGCATCTCTCTCGCTATTCTATCGCTACTACAATAATCAGTGTTCCTCGGAGCTTTCCCACTGTATACAACCTCCGCTACGTAGGGTACGCCGTACCCGCCTTGCAACACAATCCCACCCCTACTCTGTGCAACTCTCCAACCCAAAAGTGAAACGCTATTCTCAGACTTAATTCTATTCAACTGCTGAGCTCTGGAACTCTCTCCCAGAATCAGTCTTTCCCTCTTCCTATGACTTAAATTGCTTCAAACTCCGGGTGTCCAGGCATTTTAGCTCGAACGTCCCTTGATTTCAGCCCTGTCACTCTTTGAAATCTGGGGGAGGCACTCGCTGCAGGCAGTTATGCCTTTTGTCTCCCTCATTCACATAGAAAAAAGATTGTTTTTTTTTATTTGCTTGTAAAAAGGTCCAGTGAAGAACAGTGCAAGCCTGTTTGGTTCCGTTCAAAATTTGGGAGTACAGTACTGTATATTTAGACCCCAAATTAAACTACGCCGAACATATTAACCCTCTGTTCCCGGAAGGGCTGTTGAACGCCCATAAAAAAGCATACACGAGCTGCCCGGAAGGGCTCTTAAACACCCATGAGCTCAAAGCCTGTGAGCTTGGTGTGCGAGGCGTCGGTCCGACGCATGTAAACAACAGCCGGCTGGACCGACGCCCCGCATCTCCGGCCACAAGAAGGAGAGCGTCGCTTGTTCGTGTGTGCCTGTATGTTGTTGTTAAGTATCGAAAAGTAGTGTAAAGTGGCTGTTTTTGCCATAAAGTTATCTCCAATTAAATCATCATCACAACTCAACCAGTTGACTTAGAGAGCTCTACTTAACGCCATTCTACAGGTAAATAACACAGCTACGCTTGGGGATGCGTGGGAATGCGGGAAGCAGTCAGAATAACAAATATACCGTAGCCTAGCCTAGACGTTTTTCGGCCAAAACACCCGGGTTTCGGGGAATATTTATGTATTTACCTAATTACCTAATTGTATTTACCTAATTGTAGTTTACAGGAGTTGAGCTAAGCTCGTGTTGTCCCGTCTCTCAGTCTACTTTTTATCCAATTTTTTCTTGAAAATATGGATGTTCCTTGCCCCTACCACCTCCTCCTCCAGCCCATTCCATTTGTCAATACATCTATAGGGGAAGCTAAACTTCCTGATATCGTTCTTGCAGGTAGGTCTTTTTACTTTGTAGCTGTGGCCTCTAGTTATTCCTGTATCCATAATTAATATATCCTCCCTATCCAGCCTCTCCAGCCCCCGGGTACATTTGTACATCATTATCATGTCTCCCCTCTCTCTCCTCTCTTTTAGACTAGGTAGATTTAATTTATCTAGCCTCCCTTCATATGGCAGTTCTCTGAGACTTGGAACCAATCTAGTGACTGCTCTCTGGATTCTTTCTAACTTGTGAATATGCTTCTTTAGATGCGGGGACCACACCACTGCTGCATACTCCAATCTTGGTCTAATCATACTCTTCATAATTTTCGCTACCATGGTCTCATCCAAATAGTTCAGAGCAACTTTCATATTCCCGGCCATTGCATACATTCCGCTAAAGAGCTTGTTAATATGTTTCTCTGGCGACAAATTATCTTGTATAATCAACCCTAAATCTTTTTCGTTTTCGGCCTTGCTAATTTTATTATCTCCCATCCTGTACTCCCAATTTGGTCTATTCACACTTCTTCCCATATTTAACACATGACATTTACTTATATTAAATTTCATTTTCCACTTTGTGCTCCATTCGTATATTTTATCTAAATCCCCTTGCAGCTCCTCACAACTACTTTTATTTGTTATTTGTCTCATAATTTTTACGTCATCTGCAAACATTGACATGTAAGAGTTTATGCCTATCGGCAGGTCATTCACGTACATAAGGAACATGAGAGGTGCCAACACAGATCCCTGCGGCACACCACTCTCAACTTTCCGCCACGATGAGTAAGTTCCTCTAATGTTGGTCCTCATTTCCCTATCTGTTAAATAGCTCTCCATCCATTTCAGCAAACTCCCCCTGACACATCCTAGCGTCTCAAGCTTAGATAACAATCTCTTATGTGGTACCTTATCGAATGCTTTGGAAAGGTCTAAGTAGACGCAGTCCACCCATCCGCCTCTTTCTTGGAGTACATCTATCACCCTACTGTAATAACATAGCAAACTGGTAACACAAGATGTCCCTTCTCTGAATCCAAATTGCTTTGGGGTTATTATTTTCTTTCTCTCCAACATTTTCATCCATCTCTTCCTAATTAGCTTTTCACAAATCTTGCATACAATACTAGTAAGTGAAACTGGTCTATAGTTTAGAGGGTCCTCAGGGTTTCCATTCTTGTATATCGGAATGATATTAGCTCTTTTCCATTCAACAGGAACCTGTCCTTTATCTAAGGAAGCTTGAATGTAATGCGTAGCCGGGGCTGGAGGCTTAATAGAGTGGTTAAGAAATGCAACCTCATCAGAAATCTATACTCTGCGAGACAGTTTCTGGACAGATCATGTCTTTTGACATTGGTTCACACCATGATATTCTCTCATATCGATTATTGTAATGCACTATGGATTGGTCTTCCTAATTATCTATTAAGGTAGGTTCAATCTGTGATAAATAGGGCAGCAAGGCTTATTTTTGCTCTTCCACTGAGAACTCCTACTACCCCATATATAATTGTGTTGCACTGGCTGCTGGTTAACCCTTGGAATCCGGGAGGCCTCATATGAGGCAAAACGTATTTTGGTTAGGAGTCCGGGAGGTCTCATATGAGGCAAAATAAAAATCGAAGGGTTTAAATCACGCGGGCGGATTTTTGTTTATGCGTGGGCTACCGCAGCGCCACCAAGCACAAACTAACATGCAGCATCAGTTCTCGTCACGCATCCAACATGGATGGAGCTAATCCCCAAAAAATCGCTGTGTCCGAATCGCCGCCCGCCGCCGCGTACCATACGCCTAACCAAAGCAAGACTAAAACGACCAAGAAAACTGTGCTTAGTCCCGATGGTGTTGCACACACTCTGGAAGAACTAAGCGAATATAGTGAACTGAGTGATCATAGTGAACCGAGTGAACTTGGGAGTGACTTTGACAAAGAACAAGTGGTTAGTGAAGATGAGGGTGAAGTGGCGGATGGATTAGAGTTTCTGGGCTTTATTAGTACCGATGAGGACGATAATGACGATGGTGAATGCGGTGCTCGTGAATATAGTGAACTGAGTGAACTTGAGAGTGACTTTGACGATGAAGAAGTGGTTAGTGAAGATGCGGGTACGGTACCGTACGCTTTCCTAGCCTAGTAAGTGAAAGTGACACACAAATGTATAACAAGTAATAATAACTCAATAAAACAGTGAGTGACAATAATTCATAACAAGAAGAGTAATAAGAGTGAAAGTGACACAATAATATCCAATAACAGTGAAAGTGCCGAAAATATGTTATAAACAGTTTCACATAACTCAATAATGGTTGTAAAAGTAATAAATTAAACAATAACTATGACATTATCACCATAGAAAAATAATATCGTCTACCGGTACCAAAGCCACCGAAGCAACGAGTGACTTAGTGCTCGGCGAAGCGTTCGGGCACAAGCAAAAATACGCGGGAAATTACCTCCATTCCCATCATCATATCTCGGCAACTACTTGTCGTAGCGATGTCAACTCAACGCTAGTCTACAGACGAAGGTTGGTTCTACACTATGCAATTTAGTTGACTGCTCTAGGTGAAATCAATAATGGAGAGGAACCACAGATGCAGGACATTGATTTCAACGAAAATGACATAGTGAAAGCCATCGAAGAACTATCTCTTAACTCATCATCAGGGCCAGATGATTTCCCATCAGCACTCCTTAACCCTTGTCTAGCGGGGTGTTTTGGGCTCATTTGGGCATATTCAGGCCCTCCTGAATGATCAATCCAGTATCTGCATGAAAAGAAATGTATTCAGCAAAAAACTAGGCGCTAAAAGCTTCAAAATGAGACCAGAACGAGCTACTTAGCACTCGTGGTTCTCTTGCAGTGGTGCCACGAACATGGGAGTTTAGCGTATAGCGGTATATTTTTCCCAGCTATGCTCACTACTGGCTACACTGCCGGCCTCTCGAGAACACAGGGAACATGAGTTAATGGGCGGCGGTAAGCCCTGGGAGTCGGCTGTCTGGCCCGCTGCGCTCCCGGCCATTTGCACTCTATTTTAACCCTTTAAATGCCTTAATAATGCTCCTAACTTGCTGCAAATTGGTGCACGACTTAAGTCGAGCGCCGCCAATAAGGGGTTAAAAACTGTAAGGAAGAGCTATCGAAGCCAATTTATAAACTGTGGAGATTATCCATGGACCAAGGAGTGATCCCCCAACAACTGAAGGAAGGAATAGTCACACCAGTGTACAAAGGAGGCTCAAGAGGTCTACCGAAAAACTATAGACCAGTTACACTTACCTCACACATCATAAAAATCTTCGAGCGAGTCCTCAGAAAACAAATACTGTAGTAAACTATCTAGAAAATGAGAACAAACTAAATCCAGGTCAACACGGGTTTAAGAAGGGGAGAGCATGCTTGTCACAATTACTTGAGCACTACGGCAATATCTTCGAAGACACCAAAAATGGAGGTAATGTAGATGTGTTTTATCTTGATTTTACCAAAGCATTTGATAAAGTAGATCACGGCATACTCCTCCATAAAGTGAAAGCCCATGGAATTGGTGGTAAAATTGGGACATGGCTGCACAACTTCCTAGTGGGACGTACACAGATTGTCACTGTGAACGCAGCACGCTCCAATGTAACCAAGGTGCTTAGTGGAGTCCCTCAAGGCTCAGTGTTTGGTCCACTTCTGTTTCTAATTATGATTGGGGACATAGATGAGAAAGTTGATAGTTCAAGAATTTCATCTTTCGCTGACGACACGAGGATTAGCCATAAAATAACCCACAAAGCCGACGCTGACCTTCTACAAAAAGATCTGGATACCGTATGCAACTGGGCCCAATCAAATAACATGAAATTCAATAGTGATAAATTTGAAGTAATACGGTATGGAAAAAAGAGAAACTTCGAAGGCAGTGAATATCAAGTGGGAAACCAAAATATTTCCGAAAAAGGCTCTGTGAGAGACCTGGGAGTGGTCATGAGCAATGACTGTACTTTCTCGGAACACATTGAAAACATCACAAAATCTGCTAAGCAAATGTCTGGCTGGATCCTAAGAACTTTTAAATTAAAATGTAAAACTTGCAAACTAAACAAACCAAAATTGGGACAAGGACAATATAAAGTCAAATTAAATTATCAAAATCGCTATGTGGAAACAACGCTTACTAAAATGAAAATTATTAAATAAAAGAACACAATCCACCACATAGGGTGTACATCACTACATGAGCAAGTTAATCTGTTTCCCAAGCAAACCAATCGCACATATAACAACGCACTATCGTCACGTTAAAGGAAGTAGTCAAGTTTGGGAAGTCCGGGACGTTCTGGCAAATTTTACTAAACTCTGCATGAATAAAGAAACTACATGTTAAATGTCAAAATTATTTAAAATCAAATTTGCAACATGACAAGACATTAACAATAGTAAAAAATACAAATATTGATAAGATATCTATACTATTACAAAATAATATATAAAATACAGTACAGCACTCACTAACGATAGTGCTATCGGGTAGGTACCTGTAAGCATAGCATGCTTCAAGTGACCCCTATCAATAACTACCCTACAAATAACCTACATTTATAGCACAAATAAACTAAGGAAATCGCAAAAGTAAGCAATTGATACTATCGACAATGAATACATATAATATAGAGAGAAATAATTGCAAAATATGAAGTAACAACAGATTTAAACAAAGAGTACTCTTTTAACAAGAACAATAAATTTAAAAAATCATCAATATTAATAATAATAATAATAATAATAATAGAAAAAGAAAAAGAAAAAGATAAACAATAAATACAGACAAAAAGTAAGCAGAGGTTATACAAGAAACTTCAAGTTAAAAATGCTTGATTAAAATTATTGATGTCAAATTTTAGAATACAGTCACAATAATTGACCCTAAAAAGATTAAATTTATGGAACAATTTACTTGCCTCAAAACCTCTGTCCACTAAGAGTCTGTATAGTAACCTAGCTCTAGCCCAAAAGTCATCTACTTTAGTGCAGATTTTACAAAATCTTATTAATTGGGAATAAAAACAATTATAAGTGATTTTACTATCGATATTACTACTAGGGAAAGGAAAGTTTATTACGTTAAAATTAAAATCATCAACTTTGTGATATACTTTAAGTATGCACTGTTCATTAACAATCTCTATATTTATATCAAGAAAATTTTCAACTTTATAATTTACGTTACATTGTGTGAGGGGAATAGAATTAGGGTAAATAAGTTTAGCAACTTGATTAAAATTTAACAAATTAAATCAAGAGATCCTGACCATCTAATCCCATTATGGAAGTCCCTAGTGCTGTCCAAACTGGAATATCTGTGCCAGCTGTGGTCCCCTGACAGAACGGGAGACATTCAGAAACTGGAACAAATCCAAAGGACCTTCACCAGAAAACTGAAAAATCTCCAACAAGACTCATATTGGGAGAGGTTAAGAAAATTGAAATTGTACTCTCTACAGAGGAGGAGGGAACGGTACTGTATTATATACACATGGAAAATACTTGAAGGTATAGTACCAAACCCTCTCCCTGAAGAGAAAGGAGGCATCAAGAGCCAACATCTGCCACGACTGGGGAGGACTTGCTATACTGTAGACGAGTCCTTGACTCATCCTCCCAGCGTCACAGGACCCTCCTCTCAACGAGCTTCCTGAACGTCGGTCCAAGACTATTCAATAGTCTCCCAAAGGACATTCGGGACCTGACGGACTGCACCACAGAGGCCTTTAAGAGGAGGCTGGACAAGTTCCTGGAGCGACTGCCAGATGAGCCTCCCATTCCACACGGTCCTGCCTCAAGAGGAGCAGGATCAAACTCGATCCCCGATCAACTCCTGTATGCCCGGATCGAGGAGAGGTGTGGAGGTGGTGGACTTCCAAGTTGACCGAGGTGATAACGCCGAAACTACGACAAGTAAGTAAGTAAGACAAGTAAGATCTCAATCAGTCGAATTATGAAGATAGCCATTTTTCAGGAATACCCCCGGACACGACGATCGCCTCATATGAAAGCCCCCGGGTCTGGGGGGTTTTACCCTCCCGCCCCCGCCATGTATTATATATATTCCTCGAAACCCGGGTGTTTTGGCCAAAAAACGTCTAGGCTAGGCTACCGTATATGTGTTAATCTGACTGCTTCCCGCATTCCCGCACATCCCCAAGCGTAGCTGTGTTATTTACCTGTAGAATGGCATTAAGTAGAGCTCTCTAAGTCAACTGGTTGAGTTGTGATGATGATTTCATTGGAGATAACTTTATGGCCAAAACAGCCACTTTACACTACTTTTCGATACTTAACAACAACATACAGGCACACACGAACAAGCGACGCTCTCCTTCTTGTGGCCGGAGATGCGGGGCGTCGGTCCAGCCGGCTGTTGTTTACATGCGTCGGACCGACGCCTCGCACACGAAGCTCACAGGCTTTCAACCACTGGGCGTTCAAGAGCCCTTCCGGGCAGCTGTTATATGCTTTTTTATGGGCGTTCAAGAGCCCTTCCGTGGTGAGAGGGTTAAGGCAACATTAGAATTTAAATTATGCCTCATGACTTTTAAAGTTCTCATGCATAATGAGCCTAGTTATCTTGCCAAATTGCTAAAGTGTCCATCACTGCATTCTGGTGTGTTGTTATGAAGTGAGGATTCTCCTTTTCATCTCAAAAACCGATGGCTGTAGCCGCTATACACCAGTCATTCTTCTCCGACCAGTTGTTTTCCTACGTGGCTCCTAGGTTGTATAACAAAGTGCCGCTGTCCATGAGACGGTTGACCTCTATTGAATTTTTTAAGGCGCAGCTTAAGACCTTTCTCTTTTTGAAAAGCCATGATATTGATAGGGGCACTGTGAGACAAAACTACAGATTTTAGTGATTATTTTCATTCATGGAGTTGCGAGCGCTAGCGAATTCCTTAGAAGATCTGGCGCTTATGAGAAAAAAAAATCTGATTATTAGTATTATTATTTGTATTATATTACTGGCTATATTTGTTTGTTATATATTTTATTGACAAAAAGTGAAATGTACAATCGTGGTCATCAATACAGTACTTGAACACCTCTGAATGTTACAAATAGCATGTTGATCACTAACTTGTAAATCCCAGTAATCTGATCAATGTGGCTCAAGTTTTATCAAAATAGTTCGTCTGTGCATCATAATTGTTCATTCAAATTTTGTCCAGTAATTCCTGTTCACAACTGTACTTACTTGGGTGAGGGCTGGTCCTATCCAGAGTGAGGTTTGGCATCCTCTACCCAACCTTAGCCATTTCTGTCTGTCTCTTTTCCTGTACTACTTTTGCTTCTAGGTGCTGGCGAGATCGCCTGATTGGGTGGCACTGCAAGGGGGGCTGCGGACAGTGGGGGCATTGGACCTATGGTGCAAGCCCATGGGCTAGTGATCCCTTCTCCCGCTGCCCTCTGAGAGACAATCGCATCTCACCCTGGCCCCTTCGGGGGCCCGAGCATCTGGAGCTGCTTCGGTCTGCCGGACTCGGGACTGTTCGGCCAGACAGTCTGGGGAACTACAACCACAACAACAAATGTACTTACTTTTTCGCATTTTGTGTTTTTATACTTCGTATTGTTTTGCTAATTTTGCAGTGCGTTGTTTCCACAGTTGATTTTGATGTTCTTAGTTCTTTATATTGTGCGATTCCTGTTGTTGTTGTCGTTCCCTAAGCTGCCTGGCCGAACAGCCCCAAGTCCCTAAGGAAGGTCATGGCTACGGTCGGTCTTTCCCACAGGGCTCTAAAGGAGTGTAGATTATGTTGTTGGCGTAAGTGATTGTGTGAAATGCAGTCTTCTACGATGTGTTAAATGGTATGGGTTGCTGTGTTATATCCCGCTTAGTGGAAATGGCACTGTGGAGTGGGTCAGTCGGAGGATGTCTGGGAGCCTGGAGGCAGTTTCTGCCATGGCCATCCCTGTTGGGGTGCTTCCTCTGGAAGCGGGGCGTCAGATTTGATGATGATTGATGAACATGTGTTACATCCCGGGCAGGTGTCGACGACGGAGTCATCCAGTCTCTTCTGATAGCTCAGAAGAGCTGGATGGTGCCCACATCTCAGCCTGGCCAGGTGGACTCGCGAGGAAGGGAGGATTCAGAAGGATGGATTTCAGGATCCTCCCTTCCTCGCGAGGAGAGAGTCCACCTGTGCATTTCCTGTTTTGGTTGTTTGTTTTTAATTAAAATTTAAAACTTGTAAAACAAACAAATCAAAACAGGAGCTGCACAATATACAGACAAGAGAACTTATCAAATCCTTATGTGAAAATAACATATTAAAGATTTAGCAAACAAAATATCATGAAATACAAAATCACAAGTTTTACATTTTAATTTTCTTGCAGAAAGGTAAAATAGAGAACAGTCCTAGCTGCTGTACCTACTTCTGCTGCTTGTTCCTGTGTGTCTGGGGCATCCTACCGGGGATCATCGCGTACTTCTGCTGTTGCCGGGAACCAAAATGTACCAACTGTGGGTACTCGCCCTAGCCGCGCCTAGTCTACACCATCTTCAAACATTACGTTTATCCTCTTATTCCTTGTATGCCTTAGTTTATACCCTCTCCAAACCTTGCCTGTAGCTGTGATCCGACTACACCATCTCCAAACATTACCTTTATCTTTGTACTGTATTCCCTTTATACCCTCTCTAAACCTTAACTGTAGCCGTCCCCTTTCTACACCATCTCCAACATAACCTTTATCTTAGTAATCTCTTTATGCCCTCTCCAAACCTTACTTATAGCCATGCCCTGTCTACACCATCTCAAAAACATTACCTCTATCCTCGTATTCTTTTTATGCCTTAGTTCAAACTCTCTCCAAACGTTTCCTGTAACCGTCTCATCTATATCCTCTCCAAACCTTACCTTTATTATAGTAGGCTATACTTTTATGCCTTAGTTCAAACCCTCTCCAAACCTTCTCATTACCCTAGTAGCCTATACCTTTTGTATGTTAGTTTAAACCCTCTTCGAACCTTACAATTACCCTGGTGTACCCTATTTGCCTTCATTGAAACCCTCTCCAATCAAATATCTTTTACCTTTTACCTTTTATCCCTCTCCAGACCTTACCTTTAACCTAGTATACAGCCACAGGCCGTAGCACGGTTGGTAGAGCATTCGCCTGCAAACCGTGAGGTCGACGGTTCGAGTCTCAGGCCAGCCAGTATGCTATTTGGCAGACACCAGTGCTGTGGTGGACGGTGTGGTCTAGCAATCTGTGGCAAGTGTTCACTGAAGTCCCTGATCATCAGGGCACCCACCTTTAGCCCTGCTATTCAGCAGGGAGTGTATGGTGGTAAAATCTGCATCATCTAGTATACCTTTATATACCTTAGTTTAAACTCTCTCCAAACCTTATCATTACCCTCGTATACCATTTTTGCCTTAGTTTAAACCCTCTCCAAACCTTATCATTACCCCCGTATACTATTTTTGCCTTAGTTTAAACCCTCTCCAAACCTTACCTTTACCCTCGTATACACCATTTGCCTTAGTTTAAATCCCTTTCAAACCTTACCTTTAACATTATATACTTTTTTTGCCTTATTGTTTATATTTCTTTGTATACAATTTTATACCTACTATCGTTCTATTATGTCTACCATTCTATTCTATCTACTATTCTATTCTTGCTCTTAATAAAAGATTAATTGTTGCCTAATGCCATTATTTACAGCTTTATAAGAGTTCTAGTATTGGAGCTCATGTGATCTGGTTAAGGGGAGATTATTTTATTTTTAATCCCTAGACCTTCATCAAGCTAAAAATAAATTACCCCAAAACCCCCATTTGAGATAAATTTAAGCATTTTCAGCTGAAAACTACCCTGGCTGAAGGCTGGTTCCTCCCATATTGCAGATTTGCTATTACTCGCCAGGAAATAATCGATGCCCAAATGGCACAAAAGGTCTTCAAATTGATGAAGAAATAAGGTGAAAGGTCTTAAAATAGCCAAGATAATGGGGTGAACATCTTTTAATTACAATATTAATGGGGCTAACTTGCTAAGTGTGAGGGAGAAGGGGGTCCAGAAAAAATACCCTCTCAAGCTAATGAAAAAGACGAAGAAAATGTCATAGTTTAAATCTGACATTAAAGTTTCAGTTCGCTAGGCTGACAAGGACTCTTATCCAGGTCAGATTCACAGTTTAAGGCCCGCATTCCCAAATTTGTTCCATCATTTTTGGTGTAATTACTATAAATTTGCTATATTCCTAGCCAGTTAATGATGCGATTTTTAACGACGTGTACTCCCTTGATTGACAGGGCTAGTGCGTGCCCTTAGTATAGGAACTTAACTGGACATTTACCACAAATCGCTAGACCGAGCTGCACAAACTCTTGCCCTCTACCAATGGCACGGCGTGGGATCAAACTGCAGACCCATCGATCAGCAATTAGATAAGCTACCGACCATGCCATGGCCGGTGACAATGTGATATTTACTGCGTAATTACAATAAGTGCTGGAATAACATTACAGTAGTCATGTCATTTACAATATGTAGCATCTCATATTGACTGGTTAAGAATATGGCAAACCTCTAGTATTTACCACTCACAGTAATGGAGTTTATCTTGGTCTTATTCTGTGCCCTCTGATTCATGGAAGTCTGTCCAGTATCTTAAACTTTTGACCAAGCCACTGGTTGCAGGCATTGTAAAATTGACGAACTTCAGACCGGTAGGCATTCATCGGACACTTCTGGAAAAAAATGTAATGAGCCACAGTTATGGGAAAATGGCTCGGTGTTAAGGAAAATATTACACCCACAACCACAGCAACTCCAACAAGACAGTAATATTCAACATGCACCCCCACATGCTATACACACTGATCTGCAGTTAGGCTTAGCGACCCTCCCCTGTGAACAGAAACGGCCTAGATAATCGAATGAGTTGCCTCGGCGTATGGAAGCATATGAAGGCTGGTTCATTTGTGGCAAGCTCCTTGGGGATTAAGGCGTCTGGCAATAGATACATAGATGGACTTTATACGCTACACACAAGCTAGCCACCTCGCCTCAGTGTAATGTGGCTGTAGTATATTTTTTTTTTTATAGAAATGGAAAGAAAGTGCATATTTGCACTTTCATAATACGGAGCCATTATCTGATTACTGTCTCGCTGCATCTTATCCAGAAATCTCCGAAGTAACCTCAATGTTAGCCTATTTTACTGGTAAGGCTGGTACGTCCTCATAACTAATTCATTCCACAAACTTGACTAGCATTTTACTTAAGCCAGTTATATAAAGACAACAGTTTAGAACTATCCTCATACTACTGTATATCATGTATATTAACCAACGTACAATTGCCAGCACAAGTGACTGGTACACTACTAATTCATAAGCTGGAGGGAAAACACTAAATAGGGGCATGTGGGTAAAAGTTATGTTTCAAAATATATCAACAGCATGTCAGAATTGTTCAGTAATATTGGTACCACTTATTACTGCAGGCGGTTGTACAATAGCACTATAATATCCAAAAAACTTAGCTACGATAACTCTGTATAAACGTTTCCGTGTCGTAAGCTGCAGTTTAGCTTTCCACAGACCGAGCCACTTCAGCATGCTCCTACTCAGTTGTGGAGTCAGTGATATAAATGTCCGACTCTGTAAACTTTACTACTATGGCTCCGACTCAACAACCCTTGGAGTCCGGTAAAAATATGTCCAACTCCTGAAATTTTACAAATACGACTCTGACCCGCCCAAAAATAGCTGACTCCACAATCCTACTTCACCACACTAAATGCCTGTCCGTACGATCTGTTTCCGAGTGTGGTGTTCAACCTTTGTAAAGCGGAATGTTAGAAAACTTATACTGTAATACACAGTGTGTTAAAAGTATGAAAGTACAGCACATTAGAAGCACAATATGGATGTGGTCGGAAGGACGACATTCAGTAGACCAATAAAGTCCTGAGTCTGCAGAGGATTATGCAGAGTGGAGAGTTGTGATCAGGTGAGGAAGGTATACCCATGTACCAAAACAGTAAAGCATCCTCTCAACTAACACTGATATGCAGAAAACTGAAGCATCGTGCATGTTCGAACAGAGTACTTTGTCACCAAGCTGAGAAACTTGACGAGGTGGCGTACTCGATCACCACACTTGGAAACTGTTCGTGTGGAGAGGCCTTTACTATATATGTGTGTGTAGATCTGACTAGCTACTGTATTATAGAATTAGTATTTTTTCAAACTTTTGAGAGTACCTATATAAGGTGTTCATTTTATACTTGGTAGATGTAAGTCTAGTGTTCATTAGAACATGCACAAGTTAGCCGTATCTAATTTTAGTGTGATACAGAAATGACTTGTATGATCATATTTTGTCTAGTGTTTAGAAGTAAATCAGACCTGCTGGGGTGCGTTGACTTGTCTCTTTCAGCTTAATGCACAGCAGGTGTGTATAATAAAGAAAGCAAATTGGGGGGGGGGGTTGAATTTTGCCAATTATGTTTGCCAACTATATGGTAATCTAGTACTCGGAAGAAAGTTCTTACTGTAGTGATGTGCTTCATATAAAGACAGACCAGTCCATCTTTGAACAAGTTTTAAATGGCCTCTTTGTCCTTCCTTATTTTACTTTTGTATTTCTAGTATATACTGTATATATATATATATATATATATTTATATATGTATACCATACTTGGACTAATGTTGTCACTGAATATGTTTTCAACCACCTTGTTAGTGTGCGTTTTGAATAACACATTTAATGAAGAAGTTCTCAATAACCATATAATTTTGTTTTGCCTGGTCGAGCGCTATTGAATCTCGGAGCGAGTGCTAGAGAAAAATGGCGCTATACTGTATAAGTAACCTGATTATTATTTTTGTATTATTTTTATTTATTATTATTTTATTATTATTATTATTATGACATAATTACAATATAACCTCTACTACATAACTTCCTTGAAATTTGGAAATATTGAAACTCATTAACCCAACCAGTATGGGTGACATCTATTAAATTCTATTCTTGTTATATTTAGACTATTTTATGCAATTTAGGAAATTGTATGGGATTCAGAAAACTACTTGAGAGAATGTATAGTTTTAATATCTTTCATTTCTAGAGATTATTCCTAAAATTAACCCTTTCTAGATCTAATTATGCATTTCTTTTCTGTTTTCTGGCTATTATTAGAAGATTTTGTTCACATTAGGAAGGGTATATGGAAGTCTGAGGGTTCATTTAGATGGTCTTTAACCTTATAACTCCCACAGATCCTTCCTAAGCTGTGTTAAATCGTCTAATGATAGCGAGAATAAACTGTCAAAATGCGTCCTATTCTTCAAAGGGTTAATAAATACATCTAATATAAGCCAGAACACCATGAATATTATTGTCTCCCATATTGTTAGGGTTAATTAAAGACGGTATCACTACCCATTCAGTACCGGTGACGTCCTTTCCATTATCTTTCGGCAATTGTTAGACAATTTTATTAAGCTTAGGACGTACTTGTAGCAATTAACAGGCTGCAGACTATCTCAATTACCCCTTCCTACTACCACAGATCCTTCGTAAGCTGCATAATATCGTCTATACAGTATAAGTGAAATACAACTACCGACATCCCCGGTAGTGAAGGGGTTAAGCGCTTTTTCCCTCTACATTGGTCTGGCAGCTTATGAGGTAAAGGTTTTATTTAATTCTCTTAGGCAAGGTGGTGGCCTGTGTTCTTTAAACTTTAATTCTATTTTGTGATAAACAAATTGTAATTTTTAATGTACAGTACCGGTACTATATTTCAACTTTTTTTTCACTGCCTTTTTTTTTATCTTTCTCTCCTTTTCTCTCTTTCCCTGGCTTGTATCCATTCGGCCCCATTTAGCCAACTGTTTTAAGACTTATCCCCATCCAGGTGTCTATTTCTTCCTGGCGAGCAATAGCGAGCCAGCATTGTATGGAGAAATCCGGCTTCGCCGGAGAAATTTTTCTATCAAAAAATTTACAAATTTAGCTTGCTGTCAAACTTAGAATATTTATGTGCTGGGTCGCTACCGCTCGCAGGAAAATATTGACACCTGGATGGGGATAAGCGTCTTAAAACAGTAGGCTGAATGGGGCCAAATGGATACAAGCCAAAGAGAGAGGGAGAGAAAGCGAAGAAAAGTGAGGTGGGTATTTTTTTGTGTTGAGTCTATAGTTACTGTTTTGTTTGCTGTGTTTAGCATACATTTAAGTTGTCAAGTTTCTTCAATTTATTTAGCATAATCTATCTTCATTCTAGTTTCCGATACCACTGCAAAAGCTCCCAGAAATGTTGATGGTAAAAACCCTGGTGTGATACCCTAAGATTACTGGGTTGTAGAGTTCGCTCCTTGATGATGTCGGTCAAAACGACATATGTTCTAGTATGATAAGAAAATTTAATAGCATTTATATTTTACATCGTTTCCTTTGTGTTCATACAGTAAACGAGCCTATTGTTATCTTTTTATACTATCTTACAGGAAATGCATTATTAATGGTTGAAGTTAATTTTGGTACAGGTAGTGGAAAAAGTTGATGAGGTAACTGATATAATAGCTCGTCGGGTTTATTGCATCAGTTATAAAGAAAAGTATTTAGTAGATACTTGACTTGTACTTTTTTTTATTTTCTTAAAGGATGTGCGGTCATGGTCAGAAATACTTGAACAACTACCTAATGTCACCTAATGTAGGGTTTGCCAATCTGGTAGTTGCACAGAGGAGCTCGCCACTCTGTGTTGTGTTGAGAATTGGTGCTGCAGACTGTTCGAAGGGACATTGAAGCCCATTCCCCTCCGCTCCGTTCCCCTGCGAAGATGGGCTCATCTGATGCCTTTTGTAGTTCGATATCAAGGGCTCTCTTGAAGTTGTATAGCGAGATTCCCCTCATGTCGCTTACTCGCTGCGAGAGTTTGTTAAGAGACGCGATCCTCTATGTGATAACCAACCCTTTCGCAGCGGGCCCGTAGCACCCCGATTTTCATCCGGGGGGATATCGCATTCCCAACCTCTCCTATCACTGAACTTCATGACTATCGTGGTGTGTAGCTTTTGGGGTGTGTAGATTTGGTACTAAAACAAGATAATGATTGCTAACAGAGAATCACAGTAATTTGATCCCAAAACGGTTTGCCAGTGTATCATGGTTAAACCTCTAAATATTGTTCAGGTATTCCTGTCCATGAGTTTACTTAGTGTGCTAATTAATTTGTAAGCTAAATTATCAGTATTCCTAGAAAAGGTACTGAACTGTTATTTTGTTTTAATTGCCTGGTAGATATTATCAGCGTTTGTAATTATTTCTTTGTTTAAATTAGATTACAAATACAATAATTTAATTTTGAACAATATGACTGTTTTTGTTTTATTAGGATCAGTTGAGTAGCTCATAGTGAAGTTTTAATTACGTTTCTAACAATCAGACTTTAAATGAAGCAACTTAAATGAATCTATATTTTTTGTTATTTTAATGGTGATTATGGACCATTTTTGTCTGATCTACAGTAATCTTATTTAAACATAACTTCAAGTAAATTATATTCCCTAATTAATGAACAATGTAATAATGAAACCCCTTAAAATGAGGAGACTGTGAGCGAGTCATGGTACTTTGTTTTATTAGGGTAAATTGAATGTTTATGATTATTAGTTTCATTAAAGTAAATTAAGTACAGTAGTTTTGTAATACCATACCGGTACTTTGTGTATTAGGGTACATTTAGGAGCTCCAAGCCACCATACTTTATTTTATTAGAGTAAATTAATTATAGGTAGCACCAGCAAACTTGACAATAATCTTGACCCCTTAACTTCGTATAACTCGTAATGTATGAAAGCAATCGGGCTGATGTTCTATCATTTGGGAAGAGTAAACCAGGAAATAGGTGTGGATATTTACAACCAGTTTGCTCTAGGCCCTTTTGAGTTGCAGAGAAGTCAGGGATCAAGATTATTGTAAAGTTAGTTGGCACTACGCCTATAGTTCATGATTGGTTATTTTATTAGGGTAAATTGAGTAGTTCATGGTAAATAATTTGTATAGTTTTGTAATGCAGTACAGTACTCTTGTTTTATTAGATAAATTTAGTACAGTACAGTACTGTAGTTCATGATAAGATTTTGGGAAAGTGCTTTGTAGTTACAGTAAAGTAATGCAATGAGTACAATCATGGACAAGGTTCAAAAATTGATCTTCCACCTTAACCCTATCAGTGCAAGTAATATTTAAGTTTGTTCAAGCCATACGTAAGCGAGTTTAAGCATTTTTTATGCATCTTAGGAAGGAGCTTAGGTAGTTAAAATCTTCACTGAGATGGTGTTTAGCTTTTTTTATTCCTTCAAAGTCCTTCCGCAGTGGAATAAAAAAGTTATTAATAGCCAGAATAAAGTGAGAAGTATGTCACCCTAACTGAAAGGGTTAACTAAGGTCTTGCTAGGTGCGTTATCGGTGCAACTTCTACTTGGAATTATACCCGGCCCCAGCGAACTTAAGAGAAGGTTTTTAGTTTGCTACCTAATTTCCATCAACCCTTAAAATATACCCAAAGACCTCCCCTCAAGATAAATTTGTACAGTTTTCAGTAGAAAATTTCCCGGGTAAGGGCCCTCTTAAATTACCTAATGACGCTTAACCCCTCCTGCCCGGTTGTCATTTTAAAATGACACCAGCGGAAGATGGGCAGGAGCCCGGGTGTCATTTTAAAATCCATAAGCTTGAAAGCCTATTAAGCGTGGTTTGAAAGCCGTGCGTCGAACCGTATGTAAACAAGCTGGTCTGAGCGACGCACACCTTCCAAAACAAGAAGAAGTCCGACTTTTGTTGTTATTGCTTTGGAGAACCAGAACAAGTCTTAGTTATTGTCTGATATTGTTAACATCGCATCGAATCTCTCTCCACGGAAATCATCATCACAACTGGACCAGTTGACCTAGAGAGCTCTACTCAATACCAGTTTACAGATACGAAACAGGGCTACGTTTTGTGATGTGTGTGAATTCTCTAGCAGATAAAATAACAAAGCTAGGGCTAGCCTATTACGACGTTTGTTCGGCCATATCCCCCGGGCTCTCAGTGCTGTCATTTAGAAGGTGAGCCCGGGAAGGAAGGGTTAAATGGCACAAAGGGTCTTAAAATTTACAAAAACTAGAGCGAAAGGTATTAAAATCGCCAAACAAAGGGGGCGAACGTCGTAAAATCTCCAAAACTAATGGGGTAAACATGAGGGAAAAGGGGTTACAGCAAAACACCCACCCCCTTAAGTGAAAATCTCCCTTAACAGACGACGTGACCCCCTAACTTACAATTCCTTCCCCCACTTATTGTTTCCGTCCGTGATTGCCGTATAAACGCAAAGGACTTATCAAAATCGCTATGTGGAAATAACGCTTAATAAAATAAAATATATAGCAATTCTTACCTAATCCTTCAAGCCAGCCCTATGAAAGTTCTAGTATGAAGCTCCTGTGGCCTGGTACTAAAAACAAAAGATGCAAATAATTATTATGTTCTCTCCACGAACCAACTTTAAAAAAATAATGAGAGCAATCGAGCTGGACATTTCGACCATTTGGGAGGAGTTGACCAGGAAATAGGTGTCGAAATGTACACCCGTTTGCTCTATTCTTTCCGAGTTACAGAGCGTTAGGGATCAAGATTATCGTCAAGTTCGCTGTGGTCGGTTATTGATATTTACTACAGTAGAACCTCGCTCTTTCGGACTTCAATCTTTCGGAATTCTCAGACTTTCGGACTAGCATTTCAATTCTGACTGCTGATTCAGCCTTTCGGATTTGTCTGAAAGGCTGAGAAAATACCTCCATCCTTTTCGGACTACACTTTTCGGAGTACATTTAACTTCGGACTCATGCTTCAGCCTTTCGGATTTGTCTGAAAGGCTGAGAAAAATTAAATAGCATTCGGACCAAAGAAGCCGAGTTTCGGACTTATAAACTTCGGACATTATTTGGGCCTTTCGGATTTGTCTGAGAGGCTGAAGTGTGGGTTCGGACTTATGACACTTTCGGACAGGGGTCTCCCCCAATTAGTCCAAAAGAGCGGGGGTTTACTGTACTGTATACCGAATAATCTGTTAGTCTATTATAAGTTTGATTTTATGTTCAGTAACACAAATTTATGTGAATGAGTAGGTCCAGTAATCTCTATATCTATCTATATACTCTATAACATTTCCCATTTTTTTTTTTTTTTTTTTTTTTTTTAGGCTGGGTGTGGCTCAGACTAGACAAAGCCCGAACAGGGACAAAAACAAAATAACAATAATAATGAACACACAAAAACAAAACTCAAATTCACACACATCTAGGTTGTCCAGAAGACCCAGTAATCTCGCCCGTCGGAATATAGTGTTAAGCGGGCATCACACTGGGCCAAATTCTCGCCATTCTCCAATCTCCAGGGTCCGTTTTCGGTCAGTAACACACGCCAAGCGTCCTGGCTGCGTGAGTCTCCGACACAACAATAACAATGTCCGACCTTAGCCTATATTGGTCCGTTTCACCTATACTGTAATGTATAGTAATATGAATTTACATCTACAATTATAATGCAATATGACTCAATCTACACGTTAGTGTATTTTTTTTTAATTTGAAGCTTACATGAGGAAATTTATATTTTGAACTTTTTCGATTCATACCAATCTCCGTTGCGTAGGCTTTAGAACAGTGGTTTTACTTAAACTAGAATAATATGGATTGATATTGACAAACTTTGTGTAATAGGACCCAATCTATACGTTAATGTTGCTATGTTTTGCGTTTGAAGCTTATATAAGTAGCTATGAGGAAGTTTTTCGCAAAATATAGGCTATAGCCTGACTGAGCCCCTGTCGTTACCTTGGCACTAAACGATCGTTTATATTGTGCTGTTTCACCAATAATTTAGAGTACAGTAATATGGGTTTTTATCGACAATTATATTTCAATATGAATCAATATACAAATTTGCGTGAATATGTTTTATATTTGGAGCATATATGAGGAAATATTTTGAACTTTTCGGAGGTTGTAGAATGCTTGGTAGGCTATAATCCTGTGTATGCGGGTAGACCTGTATTTATCTCAATAATTTGGTAATTTGTTACAATATATTTTTACATTTTACATTCATAAATAGTCCACTAATACACTAGGTTAGGTTAGGCTAGGTTAAATATATTGTTCAATGATTCTTCATAAATAGGCATCTGAAAAACAGTTCCTCCTGCTACACAACCGAATGTTTTCGTTTCATACCAATCGCTGTGGCGTAGGTATAGGAAGTGGTTATTTAGCTGCAAGTGGTGTAGCTATTTTAGCATTACTTCACTTAGTTATGTCTATCCGCAGCCCTTCTCACAATCAAAACACACAATTATGTAGCAAAATATATATTTCGACGTCATATACTTGAGATATCAATGAGATTAAATGCGAGCTGTAAAGAGGCTGACACTCTACCTCCATCAAAACTGGAGCTTCCCACACAGTGCGGGAAGCATCCTAGCTCCATCAAATGGTGAGATTTGTGCTGGAGACTGGCGGTAGCTCAATTTTTTTGCTGTAGAATGGCGAGAATGGCCCAGCGTGATACCCCCTTTAGGGATGGAAAATTGACAGTGCCGTGAATAGATGTTTGGAAAACGGAACCCACTTGCAGTAATTTATCACTTGAAAGTTGTAGTTACATTCCTGTTACTCAACACAATTGAAACCGAATCTTTAAGTGAAGTAGTAATTAGTGTTTTATCATTTTGATTGCAATTTTTTAGCATTTATGTTCGATTGACAACAATGAATCAACTTAAGATGGAACGACGTTAAC